>JANPWX010000396.1:720369-746815 GCA_024734555.1 Trochalopteron elliotii
ACATTACATCAGCTGCGGCACCGCGGCCGGGTGCGCCCCGCAGCCCCCGCGCCCGGCCCGCCCTCCGCCGCGGCTCGTAACAAAATAACAAGTGCCGCCGTGCTCACATGGCCTCCGAGGAAGCCAGACACCGGCACGGGCGGCGGTAGGCCGGGCCATCGCTTGCCCTCAGCTTCCTGTGTGTCCCCTAGATATGAGTAGGGCCGAGCTGCCTTTATCGGCCTTTACCCACCACCTTTCTGTGAAAACATTTTCCCAAAATTTAAATGGTGCAGCCGCCATGCAACTGCTTTCTCTGAATTACAGGCGCAAGCCATATTTCTGCTCCTTGGGATCGTGGCTTTTAATAAAAAAAGCCAGAGGAACTGCACAGGCTGGGATAGTGGACAGGTAAATACCTAAATTCAGGGACTGTGATACAAGGCGACCATGATTAGGAGTTGGACTCGATGACCCATGTGGGTCCCTTCCATCTCTCGATATTCCGTGGTTATTGTTTCTCTTCCCTCTAGGGTTATGGTAACAAAGCCTGCCCCAACTGCCCCCCACCGTTACCCTCTTTTCCCAGCCACTCCAATTCTGGTCTGTTCCCACTGGAATTCACAACTTGGACACTCAGCCCACTTGGCATGGGCATGGACATGCAGGTACCCTCTCTGACACAGGGATGCAGTGACTCCCTAGCCTGTGCTGATCACAGAAAATGTGGGCTTAAAGGTGACTAATAATATAAATATACACATGGAGACACAGCATTGCTAAATTTAGGAGATGAGCATTTTGTCATCAGCTGAAGCAAAGGCCTTTCAAAAATAAATATTTGCTTACGTCTCCACTGCTCCAAAATCAGAACATTAATGGCTATGACAATGATGGTGATCTTCCCCTTACAAAATCTCTCATCAGAACAAAAAAAACCCTAAGCTTTCTTGTTCCTGCCTCTTATTAACAATGTTTTTGAATGATAATTGAAAATTTCTGAAGGTCATTTAAAAAAAAAAAGGAAGAAAAAAATACAAGTAAAAATTTTAATCAGAAGTAAACAGAAAAGTAATAATTTTTAAATCCTAACTGCTATGCTTTTTGCAAGAAAACTACATCAGTATGCAGGTAAACTGGCACAGGAAGACAAGGGTGAATGTCCTTGGTGATATTTTCTAGTTTTGTGGCAATTTCCACTTAATAGCAACTGTATCAACACAGCCAGGGTTGCTTCTGTTGAGATCTTTTGTTGGACTGTCACATCTGCCTGGTCAGAACTTAACCCACAGGTATCCAAGCCATAAAATCATTCTGGCCAATGCCTATATATTGTCCCAGATTGAAATTGATGGCCCTACACCTCAGAATAAACTTCAACAGATGTGCATCACGTTTGCAGGATCACAGACCCTTACAATAAATTGTAAAAAATACACATCATTTCAGTGTTGCTTTCTGTCTAAACCAGCAGCTGGAGACAAGTTTATTATTTAGCTCCTCGTGAATTTAGTTCCCAGACATGTCCTTTTAATCATATTTATTTACAGCTGTATGGGCATCATGTCACCAACAATAAAAAAGAAGAGTCACTTCTCTTCTGCAAAATCTGCAGTACCACGCCAGGCTGGCACCCAAGGGTGACCAGTGCCACCCTGAAATCACACCAGGTGTTTTAGAGCAGAACAGGATTAAACTGGCACAGAGATTGAACAAGTGAGCCAGACTCCCAGGTTGCATTTCTGTGGTCAAAACGGTCCATGGGCTTCAAAAGCTGTTTATGCTCCCATATCTCACTATCAATCATTTATTTAAAAAAACTTCTTTTTTTCTGTGCCTTTTGGTGTGAAGCCTTTCAAGTACAAGCCTGTTATTGTTGGGTTTGAACATCAGGCCCAAAATAAGATTCCACAAAAGCCCAAAATGAGATCGAGGTCCTGTTTTGTGTAAAGAAGAGATTTCCTTCTCAAGCCTAGCAGTAAATAAAAAATTAGCTTTTTTTCACAGTGTGATACTTAGAAGAAATAGGGCTGTGTTGTGTATAAGTACAGCAGAGAAGCTCACACTCTGCTCTCCACAAGCCTTTTCCTGTTAGGAGTAATTGTCCCTTGGTGCTTTTCTGGTGTTGGCACAGGTCTGTTACGTGCCTGTGTCCACACTCAGCAGGAGTGTTGCCCTTTACACACTCACAGGCTCATAAATGGGGGCCAACTTGGCTGCCTCCCACACAACCAGCTGGATTTGCCTCGTGTTTTGTACAGTCTCATGCACCTGTGCAAAATGGGCAAAGATGGGCAACTCATACACAGTTTACGTGGCCTTGTGTAATTATAGCAAAGAATAAATAGATCCAGAGCTACTGTGTCGACAAAGAGTCGTGCTGACAGAACTAACTTGGAGATACTGAAGGGAATTATTTAACCATTATGAGCTGAACAGCTATGAGGGGAACTGACTGGACATCTCCAGGGATTATCCATCAAGGACCACCACAACCATCTGCTGGAGTTCTTTTACATGATGGTTCTGAAAACCTTCATTTGATGCAGAGACTTAGCTCCTGGTCAGCACTGTATAAAAATGCACCAATAGTAATACAAAGGAGTTAATTTTAAGTCCCACTGCTGTAAAGAAAGACATGTGTAAAAGTTTAAGCACATCAGAAACCAGACTAGTGTTGGCAGGACCAGGATCTTTCCTGTTCTTTCCCATTTCCAAACATCTCCCCTTGTTGAAGAGCACAGCAGCTGAACTGTGAGTATAGGTGGGGGCTTCCTCTCTCCTGCAGGCAGATTCTACTTGTCTAGAAACTGATGTCACTGCACTAGTGCTAAAATTCCTGTCTTTTCTAACTCAAAAGCACTGCAAGTCTCCCATGACAGACAGACGTACTCATCCAAGGATGATCTTCAAAAGAGAATGAAAGAGCTGTTTTGGAGAAAGAGCTGGCTGTCTGCATGAGGACAACCTCCACTGTGCAGTCCTGTGACAGGTGGGAGCCAGCTCCATTTTGCCAGGTTAATTCCAAAAGCTCTGTTTATTTTCCCTCCAGTTCTGGAGCTGCAGATCTAACACAAGCCCCCTCTGTGGTGAAAAGTTGTGCTTAAGTACTGTCTAACCTATTTTCCAGGATTTTCTGTGCTGCACTTTAACGTGGCTTTGTTTTGTTTTTTTTTTTTCCATAATGAATTGTGTCTGACAGTTGAGGAATACAGTGTCTCTCACTTTCAAGGAGGAATGCCTCGCTGCCCTTTCTCCAGCTCACAGCCAGCACTGAGAGGAAGGAGCTTTTCCCACTCTCCTGTCCACAGAGAGGGATCTGCTGCCTCTTGTCTAGCACAGGGCCAGAGACCTGCACGCTCAGAGGTATGAGCCAGATAAATTATGAAATCTCACTATCTTTATCCTCAAGACAAACACAAAGTGCATTCTCTGAGGATAACTGACTTTAAAGGCTTGCTAAAAAAAGACACTTCCCAAAAGCTTTACGCATCAGTTCAGTGAACTCCATTTTGATGCCTTTTTGCAACTCTCCTTCCCTAGGGAGTCTGTCTCTGTGTATCCTGAGCTACGCCCAAGACATTTCACTCTGGTTCTGTTTATTTTCTTATCTCCATTCATGTGTAGTATCTGTAAAATCAAGGTGTAATAACTAGCAATTCACCTAACAAATGTTAATGAAAACTTCAGCTTTTATGCTTTCAATTCTTAAAAAAAAAAAAAAAAGCACCAGTTTGCCCAGATTCAAACTCACATCATCCCAGCTGATGGAAGAAACTGGTCTGTGCTCAAACCAGGCAGTGAAAAGGGGGCTACTTTAATTACAATGAAAGCCTGCTTGACCAGAAATTTTCTAAGCTTTGCTGGGTCTTGCAGCATCTGTTTGGAGTGGGAATGAGCATTGTGTGGTGCACAGAATGGCCACTTGGCATTTCCTGTTAAATGTTTTAACATTTAACAGGAAATGTTAAAAACCTGCTGGGGAAGTCTGAGGTAAGGCCCCATGATCATGAGCCCTTCTCCAGCAAAGGAAGAGCATTAACCACCCCTGTGCCTAGTGATGGAAACAGGCTCCAGACCTCTGCATGGCAGCTTTAGGGTGCTAATGAAGGGGATATGAGCCCTTCCTCTGGGGATGTGGACAATCATGAGGTGCAAGACAACAAGGCCCAGGTTCCCAGCCTGGCTATGGCTCACCATGGCTGGTCAGAGGAGGATGTGGCATTTTGCAATATTGGGTAAGACACAGATCACTTGCATTCTG
Source organism: Trochalopteron elliotii (assembly GCA_024734555.1). Classification (NCBI taxonomy): domain Eukaryota; kingdom Metazoa; phylum Chordata; class Aves; order Passeriformes; family Leiothrichidae; genus Trochalopteron; species Trochalopteron elliotii. Next base: position 724,613 of record JANPWX010000396.1, read on the forward strand.
TAAGTTATGATGACCAGATTAAATTCCCAAGGTCTATCCATGCTCTTTGATGATACAGATATTTTGAAACTTCATTTCTGTAAGACTGTCTTCTCTGTACAGTACAATAATCTTTGTCCCAGTGTAATGTCAAATGGGCTCAGCTGCTGAGCTGTTAAAAATGGAGTGTGGTGTTCCCAGATGCTGCATTCTTGTCTTCAAGTTGGAAGAAGTCAATAAGGTAGAAAAAGGCAGCAACTACTACAGCCTAAGAAAACTAGATAGAAGAGGACTATGGGTCATGAAAGTCATGATTCAGACTGTCCTGTACAAGACTGATAAGTAGGAAGGAAGGGCTGACACTGAAAGAAATACCAAAATATGGTACTTGGCTGAATGAGGTTTTAAACCATTTTCTCCCCATTTTTGGGGTTGTTGAATGTTGATGCTCTGCAGGTAGAAGCTCAGGGAAAAGTATTTTCAGTCAGACCCCTATTCAGATGCCTGATCTTGTCAGTTGTCTCTTATGCTGACCAGGAGACTCAGTTTCAGGGAGATTCTGAATGAACAATGGCCAAGGAGGGAGAAATATATGCAAGTGACATGTAACAAAGCAATCAACACTTCAGTCTTCCTGGGATTCCTTTCCTTTCGAATCCAGTAGTAAACTGGAAAGGCACAAGCATTCAAAATTCAACATTCCCTACCTGCTGATTGGCTGGAGTGCAGGGAAGGGGTCAGCTGCAGTACACAGGAACCTTGCCACCTGCACAAAATCATCACCCAAATTAGCCTGACACACTAATGCAGTGGCTCGAGGTATCTGATGGCAGGGAATGAGAGAGCACCAAATCCCCAAACACAGAGCCATAAGGCATGGGAACCATGAATTCTAGCTACATTGGTTCAAGATCTGCATCCCCAGATAAACTATGGATGTCTTTAATCTTAGTGATGCCTGAAGGATTTCTGGAAGATTTCCAAGTCATACAGCCTCCTGAGAAATTTGTTTGCATTTTCTCCTGTACACAAATTGCCAAGGCAGCAATCCAGGGATATTCAAGTGTTTGTGATTATGGCATTGCCCTTTGATTCCTCATCCTGAGAGCAGGCAGCATCTTGAAAGATCAAACCCAGCCTGAGGACATATTAAGGATATTTGTTCTGAGAGAAGTTGCCCCCCCACCCCAGAAATGGGGTAAAGGAAAATGCTCCCTGCACACAGTGACTGTAGAGCAGACAGGTAAACCCACACCACAGTAAAGCCTTCCATTTGGACCATCCTCTTTCAATTCTCTTCTCGACAAGACAGAGGAGTGTCCTGTCAAAGATCAAAGCAATCACATCTCCTCAGTACCAGTTTGTGCCCATCTGGTTTTAACACTTCAGTTCCTCTTGGTCAAAACTCCAGCTCTTCCCTTGCTCATCTTCTGTCTGACAGCTCCACCACTTCCCAGCACCATTTCAGGACCCTCTTTTCCACAAAGTCTTTTGCCCCAGGGGCTGCTTCATGGACTCCTCACAACCTCTCTGTCAGCAGGGCCTGCTCTCCAGCCCCCGGTGGCTGCTGAAGGCATCAGGGCTGTGCCTGGGAGCTCTGCTATCAGAGCCTCGTCAGGACGCAGCAGGAAACGTCTGGCCTCCGCTCCACGACCATCTGCTGAAACCAGGCCTCCTCTGGCGGGAGTCCAGCACAAAGTAAACAGAGTTTCACAGCCAGATTTCAAACAGCAAAATAACTGAGAAATATGGCTCACTGCTTCTGGTTTTCGAATTCAAAACACTGAAGTCCCTAGAAGCAAAAATCCTTTATGGATCCTAAGATTTCCTGGTGCCAAATGGATCCACTGCAACTAGTACTATGGAGAAAGTGCAGCGATGTAGCAACTTTAGTTAGTTACACCTAATTAGTTCAATGCATGCATCTGGTAATTTTTTAAGATGATTTCTTTTTCAAGATCAGTGATGGAGAAAAATAAATTTGTTAAACGGCAGATTTCAGCTTGCAATATTTGTTTGTATGGGTAACAGTAGAGAGAGAATTCTGAATCTTGCTACTGTGCAATATTTTTCATGGTATAGGAGACAGAGAAGGACTCAATGAAGTGTGAAAAATTTTTTAAAAGAACAGATTGCCATGTCTTTTAAAATAGGTCAAGTTTTTGGCCTACTTTCCTTTAAAGTATCCCTTAAAGCAATGGGGTTGGAATATCCATGATAGTGCCATTGCTTTTTTGTTTTTAGCCACGTCTGTGTGAGGCAGAAATGTTCAGGGTAAAACTACGATGGCAGGCAAAGACCACGTGTCTCCAGGAGCATTTCTCCAGGAGTTACACTGAACAATAAAATTTCAGCAGTGGCTGCCTTTCATCCTTATGTGTAATGTTACATGTGACTGAGAAAAAAACCAAGCTATTAAATGAGGTGATGGCCAGTGAAGCCAAAACCTGCAAACACAAATCCTGTCAAATGTAACGTATTAACTCTCCAAATTTCAGGAGGGTTTTCACCGTTGTTTGCTTTCCATCTTTAAATTGATTAAATCAATTGATTAACTTGATTTAAGTAAAAAGGAGAACTATAATAATGACAGGTAGACTGAAGATACACAAGATACACAAGATAGCACATGTTAGAACAAACCAAAGCCACCTGTGTTGAATGGAGATAATAAAATACAACAGTCAGCTGTCAAAACAAAAAGAATCTGTATGTGTACATTTAAATTTTGAAAAAGGATGTTCAAGATATTTAAAGAGGGAGGAAATTCTGCATGCAATATTAATTAATATAGAATAAATACCATCTGTCTTTTTTGTACAGAGCAGTCTGGTGCGTATTTTTATGGCTGCATCTTTGCTCTGTGAACATAACAGGTATAATACACATGTATTTATTATGTTACATAGATTTAATTATTCTGCATAATACACATACCAGTAATTGCAGTTGCCTTAGCATAGCTATATGGTGTGAGGCAGGACATGAGGAGGATCTCCTCCACCACAGAGGCCTGGAAAAAGGCCAGGTACAATCAAGAGTGAGGTTTTTGGAGACTACAAGGACAGGACTTGTCACTTTTCCTGCTCTCCCCTGAGGCTGAGGTGGGTGCTCAGCACATCCCTACTAACATGCAGATTCTTCTCCCCACTAAACTGATCCATAAGGGATAGTGGCCTTCAGGCACAGCCTGTACCAGAATGTACCTTGTTGTGGTGAAACTCTGCATTGACCTATTGCACAGGCAGTATAAACATCAGTTGGCTTACAGTGTTGTACAGTAACAAACACACTGAAGAGCTTGTCAGTGCACACTTAGGGAAAGAAGTAGAGTCTGGAACAACAGGGCCTGTGCACACACTTGGAATACAAATTTTTCACAGGCTATACACTTCATTATGAAAACTGTGATTCCAGTTAAGCTGTGAGTGAAGGCAATGCAAAGGCTTCTCTGGTATTCATCTCATTATAGTGTGGAAAGATAAATCAGCCTGTAACAATGGAGACAGTTTTAAGAATACCTTTCTTTTAATAATTATTGTTGTTTTGTACTGAGATTTGTAGTTGTAACCACCATCATGAGTGGAACCTTTGCTTTGTACCTGATCCTACTCCACATCCTTTGCTGAGCAACCAGTGTGAGCTGTTACACACATTTCTTTGGGTGCACACTTTGTGACATAAAAAGGCTCAAGAAGGGGAAAGAGGAACTTTCTCTTAGCAGAATATCACAAAATGCAGGAAGAGTCATCTAGAGAGCTCCTAAGGATTCTGACTTGTGAACAACTCTTTTTCACGTACTACTCCCACTACTTCCTGTGAGACAAGAATATTACACACACAGGTCTGGTGTGAGTTTTCACACTGGCAGCTCCTTCAATGTTGTTCATATATCAAAATCACTTTCACTTCATAAGAGACCATAAATTCTTCCAATAATAATTCTAAGAATATTACTTATGTCTGCTGCACTTTAAATGATTGACAAACATGCTGGGCAGATTTGTGATGCATTTGACATGGAGCAGGAAAATGTCAGTGGCTCTGCAATGATCACACTTCCAAAATCTGGCAAAAACTTGTCTTGAGAAGAATCTCACTGAAAAGTTTTTCCTCAGCATGAATATGTGATTGCAGAATCACTCACAAGGAGTGGTGGACTAAATCTTATTGATTTATAATCTTAATCAGGGTGGGGAAAAGTCATCTTATCTATTTGCATGAATTTATAAGCTTCACACAGCGTTTTACTCACTAGCACAGAGCTCAGTGGAGCACAGACATTATATTCTCTTATCAGGGTGAAATATAAGAAATGAAAGATGGTTTATTTAGGATACTGTACAAAGGTCAAATTCTTAATGCCTTCATCTGCCCTTTATAAGGCACTGTGGGCTCCTGATGTCAGCAGCACATTCAGATTCCAGGTGCAAACAGAAGCTGTGAGTGGAATGCCTCCTGTGGAACATGCACAATAATTACAGTGTGCTCAAGTAAGGCAACTGGCTCAGCTGAAGGACAGGACTTTATTCTGTTTGGCCAAAACAACCTTCTGTGAGGTTGGAGCCAAGAACATTGAAAAGAAAATGTTCTTCATAATCCATCTGGTTGAAACCTTATCCTATCTAAGCACTGGATGTAGCTCAGAGCCAAGCTTAGGCTATTGAGAGAAGTACCAGTGAGATGGGGATGAAGGCAGAGAGTGGGGAGAGAACCAGTCCCTGGGCAGACAACAACCTGTGAACAGGGTGGGAGGCAAAGGCTGGGAGCAGCTCCCACGTCAGATGAGCAGTGAATGAGGAAGCTGTGGTGGTTATTGGTGGTTATGGTCTCCTCAGTGCCTGTGGTCTTAACTGTGCTTGGGTTGGATGCTCAACCCAGCAAGAAACCCAGTGTCAAATCAGTTTAGATAAGAGAAGAATGGCCTCCTTTATCAAGATGCTTTATTGATGTCTTAATTAGTTGGACAGTTCTGTATCGCTGCTCTTCCAAATCAATACCCCATACAGCCAAGAAACAGCTGTTCTCACACCATCAGGTTTCTAACAATGCTCTAAAAATTCAAAATAAAAAAGGAAAAAAGGTATAAATTTCAATACAAGAGAGCACTTCATGTCCTCTGCTGTTTTTAAGTGAACCTAAGAGACGACTCATATATTTAAATACCTTTTCAATAAATATTATGTGTGAAATTATGGAAATTTACCTAAAAGCTGCCACTTTATGACTTATATGATCTGGGAATAGAAGGAAAGCATGGAGCTTATAATTAATAAAATACTGGACTTTACTATTTGGGATGGTGCTCAGGGTATTTCAGCATGAACAATTTCTAGTGGAGTGGCTCAGTTTACAAACCAGTACACTTTGCAGCTGGATCTTTTAAACCACCATGCAAAGAGTAAAATAAAGAAATGGGCAGGTCACCTTCCTAACTTGATTTTCCTGACTCAAACAATTCTCCTTCCTTCATGAAGCAAGGAACAGATCTCTTTCAGCATTAAGAAGAAAGAAAGTAGGGGCAGCTTTCCCTCTGCTCATTTGCTTTAAGAATGATCACATTTTGTTCATAAAAATTTCCCATGTTGGGGCATTTCTTTGCTCACTTCTTTTCTTAGTTTCTCCCCTTTCAGTTTTTCAAAAGTCCTCCCCTCAAATTCTAGCAGAACCCAAGCTCAACAATTCTAACCAAAGCTTTAGAATATTGTTATTTACACAATGTTGTAAGGGCCAGTTAGCCAAGTGTGACATCAGCCCAGGGGTAAGGCTTGCCTCAGATACAGGCTGTGTCCTGTCCACACACAGGAGGTAGGAGAAATAATGTTTAGTCCTTTTATTAACTTAGCAGGCACCCAAGTTAGAGCTGTGCCTGTTCAGGAGTCTAAAAACAGTTTGCACTGTCCGTGCCCTCTGGCTTCCTGGCAGGGCTACTCCCATACCAGTAACTTGATATATTCACTCATGGTCACCATAACACCAGCCAAGCACATGGAAAGAAGAGCATCTTTAGAAAATACTTCAATGGGTTAAAAAAACCAGCAGGTCTCAGCTACCAAAGCCATGTCTGGGATTCTTCCCTCTGCAACACACAGAGGGGGCTCAGTACCTTCTGGCTGTTTGCTGCTTGAAGAGGAAAAGGATGATGGTGCAGATGGCAAGTTTGTGCACAGAAAATCTGCTTTCAGAATTGCAGCAATGGACTAGTTTGAGTTGCTTCATTCCTCAAGCACCAAGGTAGGTGAGGGGGTAGAAAGGTACCAGCTCTGCTGCTGGAACACAGTTTGATTAACTAAATGTTACAAGCCCAGATTCTGCCCTCACTGTGCTGGTGCAGCTTAGAGCAAGTGATGCAGTTGCACAGCCATGTTAGAGGACAAACACTGTCATGGCACAGTTACAGAGCTTTATTACTAGTAATTTAACTGTCAGAAAGGAAACAATATACTGCATAAATGCCTGGTAGGTGGTTAGAAAAGATTATGTTTTTAACCTTATCCACAGTGTATTTAATCTCAAATTACAGACGCAGATATAGAACACACTGGTGTTACTTTTAAATATTGCAGACCTGCCTCTCTGTAAGAGAGTGGGGGTTTTTCTTTTTTTTTTTTTTCATTTTGAGGGATTTCTTGAATAGAATTTTTAACAATCTCAGCACACAGTTGTCTGTTGCAAAAAATACTATTCTGCTTTTCAGCAATTTCCTCTCTTTCTGAAAGCACAGACAAATTAATGAAGGATAATCATAGCTTAGTCATAAAAACAATCTGTCAATATTTACATGGTGCTCTTTCATTTCTTGGTCTTTCTTTGCTGGTCTGATACTTCAGCTAAGCCCAGTACATATCACCAAGCTCTGGATCTAATTACTTTGGAAGATGGGATTTTGAGATGCATTTGCATCAGCAGGAGGAAATCCAAAGGGAGAGAGGAAAACTGTCCTCAGCACGATTCAAAATAACTGCTGAATGAGAGGTCAGGATATAATAGGATGAAAAAAAAAGGCAAAGGAAAATAAAGCAGGCAGCCAGAATCCAACTGGTGAGTCTGGCTAGTCGAGCTGCTATGTGCAGCAATGAGAAGGCCTGTGGGTGCACTGGCAACTTCCTCAGGCACTGACTAAAACTTTAAATTGATTTACACTTCTTTTCAAAAAAGATGCAGCTAATACATACTTATGTCAGGTCCATTTTAAACTCCTCTGCTCATCTGGGGTTTTGATATCACTCTTTAGGGGCCTCAAGAAATTCTTTTGAGAGAGAAAAGAATTGGGCCTTGAAAGCTCCCAGCTCCAACTGGTGCCACAGGCATTGTCTGGAAGAAGAGCAGTTTAAGAAATATCGGATGGCTGTTCCATCCCACTGGCATTACAGCTTCATAATTCTGACTTATTAGGGATCAAACACAAATATTGATAGCTATTTGAGCATAAATATGACTTCTCAGACCAGCTTTTAGTGTGACAGGAGCAGGCCCACTGCTTTAGCAGGGCACTGAGGCGAGGAGAGTGAACCCTCAGACTCTTTTTTGTGGCAAGTGTGTGAGCACTGCTGCTGTTTCTGAAACCCAGCTGCTGTACTACTGCAAAGAGTAACTCAGAGCAAGCATGAAACCAAAAGTACTGCCACACTGACACAGCATATTTCCCTCAGAAGGTTTTTACCCAGAATTATGATTGTTAGCTATAAAAGTCTTTCTCATTAATGCTTTTTGTTTTAATTGTTTGGGGTTTTTTTTGGTTTTTTTTTTTGCATCATTCTTGCAAACCTGCTGCTTGGGGACTAAGCAAATAAATTTTATATGTGGAACAGTTTTATCACCACTGATTAAATGAACATTCTCTTTCTTTCTTCACATTGAAGATACCTCAAGATTTTTTAGTTACTGGGGCTGGCAGCAAGGCACAGTCAGAGAAGAAACCTGGAGCACAGCATGATGGGGATGCTTTAAGGGGCAGCATACCTGAACTCACTTACTGAACTGGTGTCTGAATCCTCCAGTTCAGGGAACAAAAATATGACACAGCTTCCTAAATCCCATAAATGACTCCAAATAGTTTGTTTCCCAAATATTTCCAAGTGGTTTGCTTATTTTGAATTTCTGAGACACTTATGGATGACACAATCTTAGCATCAAATTATTGCCAAGTGTGCACAGGCCTCTTCCCAGAAGATCTGGCCCGAGGGTGAATAATGTACTTGGGTGCATTTGCAACACAATTACAAGGCAGAGCACAGAGCATGCATTGCCCTGCTCTGCTGTTTGCCTCAATTCAGACACTCTTACTCAAGCCACTCGGGTAGAAGAAGCAGCTTTACAATTTTTCCCACAGTACACTTTCCTCCTAAAAATCTCCCACACAAGCATTCTTACTCCTGCAGCCCCACCAATGCTAGCACGTGTGGGAGGGCTGGCATTTTTGGTACAAGAACATTTGGACCCTCTCTACAGTGTCTGCTATGCTCCCTTGAATACATTTGCACCTAATCAGAGCAACATATGACAAAGGGTGGTCTGCTGTGAAAGGTACCCAGTGCACTTGGGCATAATATCCCCTCATTTTATGTGGATAATGATGCTCTTTCTTCCCCCCAGATTCCCTCTTTTCCTCAAAACTGCTGAGTGAGAAAGACTAGAAGTTTCGTCTGAAGAAACTGAAAACAATAAAAGCTCTGGTCTACTTAGGAAAAGTGTTGTAAAAGAACCAGGCTCCATATTATTATACTGTTGAACAGATTGTAATAAAGCATTATTAAAATCGAAGCAGTTGAGTTAATTTTCAAAGAGATGATGTCCGGAGATAAATGTTCTTCAGATAATTCTCATTAGTATTTTACACATGTTTTCATATAAACATTGTATGATCTTATGTGGTACGTAGTCAAAGAGCTGGAATCCAGTAAAAGCATGCTCCAGCTGTGCAATCACTGTCCTCACAAAGATACATTTTTACACGTGGTTAATGCCAGGAAGAATCTACACCTTCAATTACGAGAACATCAAAATATGTTGTTTATTGCAGGAAAAAAAGCATTTGCAGCAATTTAAAATATCCAGCCAACACCACATTGCTAAATCTAGATAATAGAAATCCCAGAGAAATTTGAGCTAAATCTGTCTGGATTATAGCAGTGGGATTATCTCAATGCTAAATTACTGTATATGTTTAACTCACAAACATGAGCACAGACAGTATAGGAATATGGATGACTATGCAGATTGCAATAAAACCCATCCCCAGGGGACTTTTTCATACACTAGGTAAACAATCCCTCTCAATTTATCAAGCATTCTGGATTGAATTGATGCTGTCACTTACTTTGCTGTTGCTGTGTAGAGGAATATGGTTTAACACAAACAGATTTAGCACTGGAAAAATAACAAAGGTTTTCTCTGTGCACCCTTCACAACACAGAGAGTGCAGGAATATTAATTGGCTGCCGTGTTTGAGGAACTGAATTAAAGAAAATACAACTGTTGTTTAGTGTATAATCAGAAAACCCAATTACATGCAATATTGAAAGAAAAGATTAACCCTGATTGTCTTATTAAACCTTCCTTTCCCCTCCCCCCTTGTTTACACACCAGTGTTTCTGGCTTTCTAAGGATAAACAGTGAATGAACCTGGACTGACCTGACACACAGCATCTCTCAAACTTTCCCCTTGGATGATTCACACACATGTGAGCTGGGACCAAACAAAGCAAAGAGCAAAAAACGCAGGATACTATACAGGCTGAGCAAATTTGGAAGAGGTGAGACTGCCCAAGCGTGCCATGCCCAAGTCCCTCCTCCACTGCAAGTGCACAGCTACTGATTACAAACACACATTCCTTCCCTTGCCAGTTTAGCTTGGTTTGACAAGTGAAATTAGCCTCAGTCCTGTTCATGCGGGAATTATTGTAATTCTTTTTAATCTACCCCCCAGGTAGTTTTTCTTGCTCTCTGGTGCTTTATGTGCTGTTTTGTGTGGCCATGCTGTGTGCCAGGGCACGGGAAGCAGTCGGGAGGGCTTTCCCGGGGAAGAAGGCTAGACAGTAACTGCTGCTTCCTGTGAGCAGCTACCAGCTGATGTAGATATGGCCACTTTCATTTCCCTCTTTCTCTCTCAAATAATATATGTAGCTCTGTAAACAGATGAAATACAGTTTTGGATCCTGGGAAACCGTCAGTGTAATCCTTTGGTCAAAGTACAAACAAACAAAGGGATCGGTCTTAGCCAGGGAGCTCAGCTGAATCCAGATTTTGAGATACAGAGTTTTCAGCAGAAAACAAAGTCTGAAAAGTCACCAAAACCTCGCATTTTTACTGAGAAAGAGGGATTTTCATGAATAAATGCCATGGAAATTTGGGCATGATAGCTGTTATTGTCAGAGTGTGCGCATGTGCCAGCACATGGCAATGTCAGCACTCTCTGGGGTTTGAGATAATGAAACGCCCGTTCCATTCTTCAGTTTCTCTCCCTCTACCAAAGGAGCAATTTCTCACTATTTCTGCCACTATTCTGTCTGCTTTAGTGATGAATGTCTGAACACCAGCTGACCTGCAACACAAAAGTTTGGTTGTTACATGAACTGTTCCTGGACTAAAGCTCTCATGAAGCTGAACCAGCGCTGGCAACAATGAGATATTTTAAGAGTAAAAGCTTAAAGTCACCTAAACACAAATATCACAGCATGAATGCAAAGTTGAGTTAATGAGCTCAGGTCTACCCTGTGTCAGTGACTGCAATATGCATTGCAAAGACTCCAGATCACACAGCACCAGTCCCAAAGTGGGTCTCTGCATCTTAGTTTCTGCCAGAAAAATTATATCCAGAACAGCAAAACTTGAGAAATAGATCAGGCAAGTGAAGGAGTGAAGGTAGAAAACAGCTCATATGAACACTTTTTAAAATGGGGCTAAACTCACGTTAAAAAGTAAATTCTAGAAGAACTTGGAAACAGACAGTACTGTTTCATACCATGTTACTAACTCAAAGGGTAAATCATTAGACAAACTGAAACATTAGGAACAGATTTAAAGCAAAAGAATAAATAATTTTTAATTTCAAACAGTACTGCATAGCCACAGTTAAAACAATAAAACAGGGTGCCTTATATTACTTGCAGGAATTAGATATGCTTCTCCCATCTCTTACATATTCACTACAAATTTGTTCTACAGTAGCCCAGACACAATTTAAACTATTCCCTCTGCCAAGAGAAACCAAACTTTAAAGGCAAATATTAACTCAGCTAGCATGGCTTTCTGGAAAAATAAATATATTTTGATTAGCATGAGCAGTATTTCAGAAGATGGATCAATTTCCAGTCAAAAAGAGATGAAACAAATCTAATCAGCAATCTAGTTAGGTAACAGCTAACATGCTTATTACTATATATGAGCTTAACCATTTTCCTGAAACAGAATTCCAACACTAGAATGAATACCCGACAAAACCCATACCTTTAGATTTGATGAGATCTACAAAATTACACAAGTTGGGAAAAATATGTTTTCAGATTTACACAATTATTGCTTTCTTCAGCACAGCCCCTTCAGGTGGACAACTGCCCTTGTCACTGGGGTAGCTTTGTAAAACTCTGCTGACACAAACCTGGGTGCTGCTCTGTGAAACACTGAATCCTCAGATACACAAGTGCCTGGCATTTGTCAAAAAAAAACTTATAAAAAGTTGTTCAACACAGCCCAGAAAAGAGGAAGTTAGTTTTCATTCCCTGTTGGACAGCTGACCACATAAGGAAAAACACAATTATACATAGCATGGGATAACATTACATGCAGCTTCATGGTTAATGTCAACACAGTTGGGAGGGCTGGAAAATAAACCACAGAGGTGGTTTCTCTACTACAGGCCAGCACTAGGTCATGGTGCCAGAGGAGCACAGGGAGAGGAGGTATGATTGCTGTTCATGCTGTACTGGCTTCAAAAATAAAAAGAAAAAATGAACTTATTCTTCACTGCCATTACCAGCTTTTTTCCTCTTTCACAAGCAATACATTACAAAGACTTTTGAAGTCCTTCATTTTCCACTGTGTGCTGGTGAAGCCATTTCTTCTCTTCATGTGCTTGATTTGAAAGAGTCATCAGGCAAACCTCCACTAACTCTGCTCATTGCTAGTCACAAGTTGTGTGCTCAACTCTTAGCAGCTCCCTTTGCTGTCCCAGCCTGGCTTTGGAGAGCCTTTCTTTAGACCATTCACCAAGGCTAAATGAGCTCTGACAACCCTTTCTGGGGATCTGTTTTCCTTTTGCTCAGTTCTGGTGATCTCTGGAATCGTCTCCCAAATCAACCAGAGAAAGTTCCTTCTCTGATTTCCTCTGCACATGGGGCAGACAGTGCTGTGCTGTGCCCCAGGCCAGTGAATGGAGCAGAGCACAGGAGTTACTCAGGCCTACTGCAGAGATGTTAGACAGCAAGGGAACAGAAACCAGGGATGCTGTGAGCAAACCACTGTCTGCTACTGTCTCAAAAACTCCCCTTCTAAGTTGGGTTGTTACAATACATTAAGGTCATTTTATTGTATTCAGTATCTCCTTAACCTGATTTTAGTTTAAAACTACTCCACTTCTACTTGAACTAATCTTCTAATATTTAAAAAGAGGAGAAAGGTTTATAAATAACTTCAGCAACTTTCCATGACCAGCATCACACATTACTTTTAACTAGCTAGTTCCTAGGAAAAGTCTCCATGTTTGTTGCCACTGAACACATTAAAATTCAGGTCAGAGATAATGATTTCCTCTACAAACAGTGCCTTTACAGTGAGTACAGTAGCTTTTCATGCTTCACAAGATCAGCTGTGTGAGGTTTTAGTGCACTTTTGGACTAAATTTGCATTAAGGCTGTCTTCTGCAATACAGCTGTTAGTTCAGCCTGGTTAAGAAATTGTAGGCAGGTGATCTTCCCAGAAGTCACTGTTTCTGGAGGTATCAGTTTATGACAATCTCAGTCCAGAGTTTATTATTTTAACTTTTAATTCTACTTAAGTATCTTTTAAGACTCAATTTACAATGAAAAGAAGTACTACAGATTTATGCTTATAACCAGAGCTGTTTAACATGCATTAAAAAAATTATTAAATGCAACTTAACACTTAATGTTAAGGGTCAATTTTTCAATTTATTGATACAAGCAACAATTTTACAATTAATATTTTCACTCTTCAAGTTATCTCTTTACAGTTAGAAATTAACTTTTCTTTGATAGCAAACAGTAGCTTTTATCTCTACATTCCACTTGCTGCTCCTTATGCAGTGGCATGATCTTGCAAAATCTGAGCTGCTAACACTGAATAAGAATGTCCAAATCGAAGCAAACAAAACAGTTGTTCCAATGGATCTTTACCTTTTGATCAGGTTTTACAGAAAAGAACACACAACCTAGTCTCTGAATTTCAGCACCTTTGGAGTGCTCTTTTCACTCAGGACAGCAAAAGGTATAAGAGCTGAGTTCATTAAAAATTAACTTCAGCCAGTTTTTGATTCCCTCCTACCTTCTTAAATAAAGGTTCAGAATATTTGAACACAGACATCCACTTAATAATGCTAATTAACTAGTTGACAATAAATTTTCAAGGATTGAATAGTCATTTATCTGTTACTACGTTGCTTGTATATCTGTCCTGTAACATCCAGTGAATATACAACACCTAAGTTAAGTAGGGATTCATCTTTGTTTGAGAAATAAAACTGCAAGGTGTGATGGGATGGAAGTAAGGTAGTTTTCCCATTTTATTTTCAAATGCAACTAATGCATTTTGTATTTATGTACTTGTTCTTGCTAGGGGTTTGAAATTTTAAGTGCTTTGGTTTGTTTGTTTGTTTGTTTTTTTTTACAGAAGACTTTCTCCATTTATTGTTACCTCATGAGGCACAAATCCTGGGAATACCTTTGTTGCAATAAGGTTTTTTTTGACCACACAACAGAAATTTTTGAAGCTCTGTCAAATGGGCCTAGCCTGAGAATTGAGCTCAGTGTTCAGTCTGGGGTTATTTTTGCCACAGATAGTTTCTTCATAGGACAGATATTTCCCTGTACCTGAATGTCCTACAGTGGTTATGCTGCAATCTTACCTCTGCATTCCATCTCACAAAGCAATTCCCATTAGAGAAATCCTTTAGTGTAAGCTCACTTGCACCTTACTACTAAGTCTGACTGCTGAGATAGTAACCTGGCCAGTTAATGACATCAATGTATGTACCTTCCAAAAGACTCAGTCCAATTTGTGTTCATGTATAGACAACAAAGCCTTTGTGCTTTTCCTGGTGACTGTGCTCACATCAGAGACGTTCCCAATGTTGTACTTAGGTCTTAAATCTGAGGGACTCCTTGGAGTGCCCTGGGGCATCTGCAGCAAGAGCTGGCTTCAGTAGAAATTATGGGGCTCAGCATGCCTAAAAACTAGGCCTTGTATTTTTAAAAGATATCAAACATTCTGTTGTTAAAACAACACTTCTTTTTAGTGTGGCAGTACAACAGAAAGAAACCCCTTATGAATTTCTGCTGGCTCTGCAAAAACAACAATTGCCGTTGGCATTTGTTTATGAAAACAGGCAAAAGGTAACAAACCAGTATTCTCCCCCAGCTGACAGGGGAGAAATCTTTCTTCTACACATCTTCTCCTCCAGCTAGTGAAAAGGCTCTTACCTCCCCTAAGCCAAAATAACTTTTCAGTGCAGTTTAATACACAAACAAGTCACATGTGCTCGTATTGGGGGTCTACACAGGGGCTCAGAGCTTGACTTTTAATTCCTTTTCTTACTCTGGCACAAGTTTCTCACAGAGAACAGACATTACCAGGGAGGCCAAGGGCTGAACTGGCACTACAGACTCGATGAGCATTTCTTTTACCAAGTAACACAGTGTGCACACAAACATGTATTTATGCTGTGTAGCAGAACATAACCTTCCAAGTAAAGAGGAGCTGGATGCAAGGGATGACACACCTATGCAGACAAAACATGCATGATGTGTACAAGAGGATTTGGCTCTTTCAGGCTCTGGGGTTCTGGTTCTAAATACCCTCAGTGGGATTTCTCACTGGAACAATAAACACAGCCCAGCAATGAAGGCTGGAATGAATAGGAACAGCGTGGAATAGCTCTTACCCCTGCTATAACTGCAGGGCCCTGCATCTAGGTGACAAGATTGTTTCTTTTTCCAAATCTGCCCTGTAAATTGAAAGCCTCTCTGCTGAAAATGAGTGATTTCTCAAAAGCACCTTGGTCATTCTCTTTAAGTCAGGTGGGGTTGTCTTCCTTAGACAGAGATCTAACACATAAAGTAACAGTCTTTTGGAATCCCAGTGATCAAATATAGTGGGAAATACTCAGTTTAACTTTATTGCTAATTTGGAATTAGTAAAATGAAATTTGTGGAGCAGGAGTCACTGATTTGTTTCAATTTATGTAGCCATTGTTTAAAACAGGACAAGGAAATTATCTCATTTAGGGAAAAACTGTATATTTCCAGAGCAGACCAATGAACATCTAACAAAACTATCTGGTAGGAGGGTCTAAGAAACAGATTTTGGTTCATGAGTGACACGCAAAATTCTTTCCTTTTTTCTATGTAACTTCACACATGACAGTATTTCAGGCAGGAAATGGCATAAGATTTCCATTTGCAGTGAAATGAAAGGTCACTCTGTAGCTTTGGGAACAAGTCTGGAAAAGCCTTTGTGTATGTTGCAGCAGCCCTTGGAGGGTACCCTCCATTAGAAAGGTTGTCTCTCACATAGTAGGAGGGATTTCCATCATCAGTGAAAGATATTTCTCCTTTACTTTGACATTGCCACGTTCTCAAATCCTCTGAACCTCTATACTGGAGGACCACATGCTTTTTTTTTAATTTTCAATGTGGCAGACCATTGCATTGATAAACTAACTTCTCTGTCTTTTCCAAAAATACCAGCTACCACTACAATAAAAAAATCATACAATTGTCATAACAACCTGGCAATATTACAGTGGCCACTTTGAAGAGTGGTCTGAAGAGTATTTGCCAAACCTTTTGATCCCTAGTAATCAGAACAGAAGTGCCCAAAATCCAGAGATTAAAGGATTAGGCCTCAAGAAAGACTTGTGGTATTTCAAGAAAATGTGACTGATGCTCACCACTTCTTTTTTACAGTGCTGATGAGATTTAGTGTTTAAGGTCCTTTCCTGTTCAGACATAAAAGCTGCTGTAATCAGAGTATTACTAGGGAAAACTACTCTGGTTGGGGATTCAATATGTTTAAATTGTTGAGCCAAGGTTATTGTTTGGATTAGGTTAGGAAGGATGACACCGAAATAAGTAAGCCCCAATAGTGCAGTGAAGCAGAGAAGAACAAAGAAAAATGTTTATATTTGTCAACAGGAGCCTGGATAGCACAAGGATGCTGGTTATAGCTATATAAGAAAAATAACTTAGACCAGCCTAGAAACTAGGTATTGTGTATGTCTACATAACAACTAGAAATAGGAAAAAAATATTTCCATGGCACTGAAATCTGTATGAAAGCAAAACTGGAGACACTGGAGATGGAAGAGACTTAATAGGTCAGCCTGCCCATCCCCCAGCTCTGTTGTCCCTCAAAATCTGTGTACCTGGTTCCCACACACCTCACCAGCTTCTGCCCCACACGACTTGGCAAACACCACTGACATCCATCAGGGTTATCCTGCCAGGAAACAAAAGATACCAGGGTACAGTGGTGCTAAACCAGCTTAGGATGTCTGTCAGAAAGGGCTAAAGAACTTGTGCAGACTTCATATATTCAAAGAGCAGCTTTTTCACAGGAGATCCATGGCTATGAACAATACCTGGTTGTCTTCATATTTTAGGGAGCCATTAGAGATGCAGGAGAAAATATCAGCACAAAAATGTATTCCAATATACAACCATGCCACTTCAAACACCACTGGATTATTATTACTGATTAGGGGGAAATATCCAACAGCTGTCTGGGGAATTCCCTCAATGTCTGGATTATTGATTTAACAGCTATACATTGTCTAGATCCTACCATTCCACTAATGTCTGAAAATGCTGTGCACAGGTTTGTTGTTTTTTTCTTATGATTGCACAATAATAATGTATTTTAATCTGATTCTTATGTGAATTCAAGATTAGCTATTATACATTCCACACAACAGAGACATGAAATAACAATTTTATCTTTTAAACTAAGAAACAAGATGAGTATTTAAAGCTAACAACCAACCAAACAAAATCCCCCAAAAAGCCCAACCAAAACAAAACCAAAAAATACCAACCCATCCAACCTTCCAGAATTCTGCTAAGCATTAAATTCCACTTAAAATTCATCCCAGAATCCTGCTCTTTCCTTTCTTCCCTCCAGGAAATTGGAACCAGAAAAAAAAAAAGAAGGAGAAATTTAAGGTGGCGAAACTATTCGAGTGTGAAGTGGCTGTAATAGTTTCAGTTGCTTAGGTTAGTGTAATATGCCTTGGATTTGCCATCCTCCCTGGCACATTCAGAATAAATAAGTAAACAAACGACTGCCTGCTAGTTTGACATTATTCTCCTCTGTGTGTGAGCGCTGCAGTCTCTGCTTTCCTTCCCTGCGGCCGGGCTGAGCCTGGGCAGGGCTTGTGCGCCGGGAGACTCGCCGTGCCTGCCCCGCTCGGAGGGGAGGAGGATGCCCCGCTAGGAGAAGGAGGAGGATGCCCCGCTCGGAGGGGAAGAGGAGGAGGATGCCCCGCTCGGACAGGAGGAGGAGGATGCCCCGCTCGGAGAGGAGGAGGATGCCCCGCTCGGAGGGGAGGAGGATGCCCCGCTCGGAGAGGAGGAGGAGGATGCCCCGCTCGGAGGAGGATGCCCCGCTCCGAGGAGGAGGAGGATGCCCCGCTCGGAGGAGGAGGAGGATGCCCCGCTCGGAGGAGGAGGGAGGATGCCCCGCTCGGAGGGGAGGAGGATGCCCCGCTCGGAGGGGAGGAGGATGCCCCGCTCGGAGGGGAGGAGGATGCCCCGCTCGGAGGAGGAGGAGGATGCCCCGCTCGGAGGAGAAGGAGGATGCCCCGCTCGGAGGAGGAGGGAGGATGCCCCGCTCGGAGGGGAGGAGGATGCCCCGCTCGGAGGGGAGGAGGATGCCCCGCTCGAAGAAGGAGGATGCCCCGCTCCGAGGAGGAGGAGGATGCCCCGCTCGGAGGAGGAGGAGGATGCCCCGCTCGGAGGAGGAGGAGGATGCCCCGCTCCGAGGAGGAGGAGGATGCCCCGCTAGGAGGAGGATGCCCCGCTAGGAGGAGGATGCCCCGCTCGGAGGAGGAGGAAGATGCCCCGCTCCGAGGAGGAGGGAGGATGCCCCGCTCGGAGGAGGAGGATGCTCCGGAGAGCAGCTCACGTCACGCCGAGCACAGACGTGGCAGCGATGCAATGGAGCAGCCCCGTGGTAACACACACACACACACACACAACCCTGCAGGGCTCTGCTCCGCAGCCCCTGCCTGCAAACACGGCTGCTCTCTCAGGGAAGCACCGGTGGCCTGAGAGAGGAGATGTGGTTACCCTGACCCACAGCAGGGTAATCGAAGCAGTAAAAAAGGCCCCTGGGCAAACAAACTCGCTGACAAGGAAGCGTGAACATTTTGAGTCATACTCCTTGGCGAAGCATCCCCCTTTCCTAGGATGGAGGTACAGCAGGCAGCTGCGAGCCCTGTGAAAGACTTTTTTTCTTCTAGAGGTGGAACCAACAGATGTATAAATGAGAGAGGCCTGCAGGAACAGCAGTTTAATCAAATTTAGCTCTACCACATACCAAAGACAATATATAGCCCTTAACATCATTCTTGACCTAAAAATAGTAAGCACTTGTGACATTTATATGTGCTATTTATTTGTTTACAGTGGGCCTTACGATAAAAAAAACCACAAAAAACAAAAATCTTGAGCCAGCATATCAGCTGTTATCTCTTTGGCCTGATGCATTTGCAATGATTTTTATGGAAGAAAACACTGTGCCAAACCACTACTGTGCCTCTGTTTCTGACAAGCAATGTGAAATCCTGTCCCTTTCTGTTGATAGTTTTCTAGGTCTCTACTAAACATCACAACTTTTATGAAAAGAGAGGAAAAATTCCGTACAATGAATCTTTAAGCAAAAAATAAGGTATTATGAATAAAAAAATTGTGTCTAAAAGCACAAAGATAATAGGTTCATATAAAAATCTCACGCTCAATATTTTTATTGAAGGAGGAAAGAGAGATCACAAAATTTGTGCCTGCAGAAGGAAGAAGGCCATGGGTAACAACTAAATAATGCATGTGCTTTGGTTTAATCAAAAGTAAACAGTGTAATATTGATCCTCAGCAGTCTTCTGCAGTAAAATATTCTAACATCCCAGCAGCTACACACACCCTTCTGTCCCAAACCACTCCCAAGAGCTGCACTGAGCTCTTCTGTTCTCTCACCTACTCCTCCTTTGCTGGAAGAAAACCAAAGGCAACACAGTGAACAACTTAATTTTGAATTTAACCTTTCTGGTTGGAGGAATTTAATTCTGCAGCCTTGTAATCCTCAGAAAACGAAACCTGAAACACTTGAAAAATATAGAATGATGATGTACTGCTCTAAACACAGAGGTCCCTACAGGGAGGTCCCCAGTACAGCTCGTTATGACCACAAATATCACTCTGGTTAAAACCTGTCTCTAAACTGCTGCACACTTCACCTCAAAATGACAAAAACATTTTCCTTTTACAGTCACTAGGTTTGAGCCGACCCTTAAAAAATGATTAAATGGAAAATGGGAGTTTGCTAACAAACTGTTGGCTAAATCTTATACCATATACCAATATTATGCTTTCAAATGGCTTCCCCCCCCCCCCCCCCAGATAAATACTGAGATAAATTTTCCTATCTCCTTACGAATCTCCCTATTGGTTGGGGTCTCTAATATAAGCCTATTCTCTACCCAGTTACCAACTATGTATTAGAGAATTAACCACAACTGTTAAGGTCACATCAGGTCAACTTTAAAGTGATAAAACCTTAATGGAGTAAGGGATCAAGAACGTAAGAAAATCTCTTATTTTTTCTAATTTTGTTTTCGACATCGCTGGAGAAATTGTTTCAAGTTCACTAAGAAATACTTCTCCAAATATACTGATCTTTTCATACTATTTCAACTATAGGCAGTTGAATTCTAAATCCAATAGATATGATATTTCAAAAAATAAATCATATTAAATAAATCACGCTGTGGATCTTAGAAATATTGTGCAAAATTGCAATCCCAATATGTACAAATGTTATTAATCCCAGGGGGTTTTAAACAAAAAGAACCTTGTGTTGCTGTGTTTGTTAACATAATTAATAATTTATGATATAATAAATTACCCCTCTTTTGTTTATTAAGTCTTAGCTAAAAGCTGGCTAGAAAACCAGTTGCTCTAATCCTTCTAATCTCAACCAGTGATTTTGTTGCCTCAGTATCTAACTAGTAGAGATCTTCTAGCTAATACTTTTGGCATTTTAAGGTGTTATGCTCTTATAGTTATTTTGTACAAAATCTTTAAAACCAGTAAAAATATTAGTAAGACAATATTTTAGTTCTGCAAAAGTACTTTTGGGGGAAAAAAGTTCCTGTTTGGAAAGAGCATATTTCTCCTCTTAGCTTTCATCCTGCCAACCTTTCTTTCCTCCTCTAGTTTCCCTGTTTCTCTTAAAATCCCCAGGACATCACTAGAGATATTTCTAAAATGTGACTTTGGTTATGATGTGTTAATGTCTCATAGAATCTACAGTTTATTTCTTAACAAAATCTGTCTTTTCTCTGTGGAGGTTAGATGTCTACTATTGACAGCACCCTTTTTGTTTTTCCAAACCAAAAGCACAAATGTTGGAGTTAAATTCTGGTTTGTTTGGGTTTTTTTAAACACCACCATTAAGCCCTTGCTATTCTTATTAGTAAAACCACAAAAATTATGGAAATGGACTGACCTCTTGATGGATTTTTTTTTCAAAATCCCTACAACATTTTTCACAGGCTCACCCTTTTCCCTCTGTGTGTCAATACTTTTGATTCAACATTAGTGCTAAGCACTTTCACTTTCTGTATTGATACTTCTAATTTTTTGCCTTACAGTAATCACATTTGTCCTTTCATTTCACCTTATTTATCCCATTACATTGCCTGTCTCAATGCTCAAAATCTTCAAGTAGTTCTTCTATTTCACCAGTAATACTTCTGCAGAAATCCTTCAGCACAGACCTTTTACTTCCAGCCAGCTGAGCCCTACTGATTTCCCTTGTGCAAATCTCTTAACTAAAATCATATAGAGCCCATGTAATTCAGCATAGAACCACGTTATTCTTGCTCTATAGATACCTGGTGCAGGACAGTCGGGCTGTTACATGCAGGGGCACAATCTGCCAGGAAATTGGGAAAGGAGATGGGAGTGAATGAGGAGGTGAGGGGGTAAGTAATCCACAACCTACTTGGTGGTGCTGAGCAATGGGACATGAGGCACTGGGCAGAAACTGAGGCACAGAAAGTTCCAGCTGAATGGAGGAAGAACTTCTTTACTGCGCAGTGAGAGAGCACTGGAACAGGCTGCCCAGAAAGGGCGGGGAGTCCCCCTCACTGGAGATATTCCAGAACCATCTGGACGCAATCCTGTGCCGTGTGCTCAGGGATGACCCTGACTGAGCTGGGATGACCCTACACTGTGATTCCTTCCAACATGACCCGTCCTGTGTCTCTCAGACTTTGTGACAGGCGAGAGCGGGAACAGCCTCATGGGTGACCGAAAGGAGAAATGCAGCAAAATCAAACTGTGTGTGGGTCAGGGACAGAAATAACGGAGGTGTTCAAACAAATGGTGGAGGACAAGGCTAAAACCAGGCAACGATCACAGAAATGTGTGCATAGGAAATGCAGAGGGACGACAGCACCGAAGAGCTGTTCAGAGGGTGGCACAGTCGCCCTCATGCCGCCAACAGGAGTTTAATGCACTGCAATGAGGAGACGCTGGCAGGACAGCGTGTAGCACGGCCAGAAGGGCTGTAATAAATATACTATTACACTAACCACTGTAATGGCCCCTCAGCCCTTTTCTCCCGCCCCTCACCTGAAGCCGTGGCAGCCCGGCGCCACGCCGGGTGCCAGCTGCTCCCCGCGCACGGGCCTGTCCCCGCGGCCGTCGCCGGGGCCCTGACACGGCCGGAGGGGAGGAGAGAGGGAAGGAGGGAGGGAAGGAGCGAGGGCGGGCG
>JANPWX010000396.1:747215-847293 GCA_024734555.1 Trochalopteron elliotii
GCAGCCCCCAGGCGCTGGCGGGGCCCGGCGCGCTGAGCGGAGCATGGCTGGCCAAGGAAGAGCAGTACAAGTAAGGAGGCCCTGGCCCGCTGGGAGCAGCGCACAGCCGGTGCCCTGTACCCGGGTGCCGCGGCTCCGGCCCCGCAGAGGGCGGATGGCACCGCCCGGGGCCGCGGGACACCGCCGCCTCAGGCAGGCTCTAGGCCTGGACGTGAGGTTCTTCTGCACTTCGACCATTGATTTTAGTTCTAAATTACGACTATATAAAAGCCTAAGCGTGTTAGAAACAGCTTAAAAGCTGTAAAGGTTTTAAATGGACGCCCTGTCCCTGTTAGTGCCCAGCCCCTGAGAACGGTGAGGGTGCACAGAGAGCCTCATCTCAGGCTCTGGCAGTCACAGCACCAGGGCTGTATGTGAACATGCACTCACATGTTGTGAACCTCATGTGAACCTCATGAACACGAACTCACATGCATTCACACGTGTGTGAACCTCACTGCTGTAACCTGTACATCCATACAACACATCTTTAAATACGTAATAAGCAATGTAGTTGTACATGAGTCCTTCCCCAACCCCTGCTGCTGGGTATACTGAAAGTGTTAAACATGGAAAACCTTTAGGAAATAAAGAGATCCAATGTGCATTAAGATGTGGCACGTCCAAAACCAAACATATCCTTCACCTCTCACAGTATAGCCTAAACCTTGCTGTTTAATGGGTATACGTGTTTTATTACTATTGATTTGGCTGAAACACAGGAAATTGTTGAAACGTAACTTTTTTAATACCTTGAAGTGTATTTCAGCATTCCTTTGCAGGAATCATTAAAATTCCACTTAGTCCAGGCAAAAATACTGTCACGCTCACAATTATTCCTTTTAAATCTTTCAAGAGCACAGTGACAAAAAATTCTTACTCTTTCAGGCGACTGAATGCAGAATTAGAAGCCAAAACAGAAAAACTGGTGCGTCAGGCTGAAGAACTGATGGTGAGTAGGTTATGCAGACTGTTAACATAATTTCATCTGGATTCACATGCACACAGGGTTGAGCTTCAAAAGAAATTTAGACCCTGACTACTAAAAGCATGTTGCTTTCAAATGCAACGTAAGATTTAATTTATTTCTTTTCAAAGTTGTAAACTTGTACTAAAAACACATTCAAAAATAGTTTCTATGTAATTTCATAAGGTAGGTATTCACACACCTGTGCCTACAGCATTTGTGCAGATACATACATAAAACCACATTAAAAACTTGTTTAGTTGTTTAAGAAAAGTATCTCTACAGATACAGTGGTTTTATGCCTTAAATACTAAAAATTAGTATTTGAAAACCAGATCCTCTTACAGTAACCTCCTAGTGAAATAGGATCTACATTGTTCAAGCTGAAAGAGATACAAAGAATAAGCAACATAAATAGAAAACATGAACTTAGTAAGAAGGAAACTTTCTCAAAACAGAAAAAGTTGCTGCTTATTATCAGTATTATCATTTAACATCAGTGTGGCTGTGTACCAGATAGAGTCAAGACTTCATATGAAAGTTGGACAAATGAATAAAAAGGGAACAGGGCAGGTATGGTTTATACCCAAAACAGTTTGGAGAAGGTGTTCTGCATATTAGAAATATGCATTATAAGTATACTTATTCAAATAAACAAGGCTTAAAAATCAAATTACTAAGTCTTCTGGAAGGCTGTACTTCTCTGCACTTTTCCTACTGTTGAAACTTCAATTTTATGGGCTGTGAAAACATATTCTTCTCTTGAGCAGTGACAAGCTGAGGCTAAATGCTTGGCATTTGAACAGGAGCAGATGAAATGGCCAAAATAGCATCTAGTCTCGTTACTTTAGAAAATAGCAACAACAAAACCACTGTTTTTTTCTTCTCTAAATATAACAGAAGATGAAATATTCTTAGGGTACTTAATATACCACATGGCACTGCCAGATTGCACAGATATACATTTAACAACAAAACAGCAGAGTCATTTTCATTTTTAGACATCTTTTCCTGTGTTTCAAAAGTTCTTTTCCACAGTAGACTATAGTTTCCATTCTTCTCCATAGTAGACTGTAGTTACTGTGGTTTGTGATTTACAAATAGGTAACTCATCTTTAAGGGATTATATTCTCTCAAAATCAACTATTTTTTTTTCTTTTTTTAATGAAGAAAGGCCAACAGAAGATCCTATCTCAGCCAGTTTCAGCACAGAGTAAGTCACCTGAAGATGACAGACAGAGGTATGTGCTTTACAACTGCTGTGTGTAATTGGTGGGGAACCTCACACTGGTCCTGCACACCTTGTGTCCTAATCATGCTCCTGTTTTATCTACCTTTGCTGCATTGGTGGAGTCTTCATTTTTTTCCTTTTATTTAAAAAAGAAGTGATCCTAAGCAAGTGTTGTTCCTTGTTATTTCAAGGGAGCCATAATTTTGCTGGAATGTTCTATCTAAAGTATTAAGAGGTGCTGACCTTTGTAAAAGAGCAAGGTAAGGTCACAGGATTCTTTGCAGTACCAAACAGCAGGCACTTGGCAGTGGATGGTTTTCAACAGTTGAGTTGACAAAGTGAAGGAATAGACACTGGTTCACATTTAACTAGGCCTAAATGTTCCTGGGACAGGAAATGCCTGATGAAAACAAACACAAAACCCTAAGACAGGCCAACATTGAGCTGGCACCCTCTGGAATGTGGATACCATTACAGTGCTGGGGCCCTCATGCCTTTGGCCTGGATGATCACAGCCTGCCTGTCCAAACCCCTCAGCTCACAAGAGGGGACATGCCTGTATTCCCTTAGTCATTCAGGGATATTATTATTTCTTTAGTTGTTCAAGGGTTTGTATATTGGTAGTGTGGGAAATGGGTGAATTTAAGATAGACTGATACACAGTTTATCAAGGATCTGATCTGTAGGTTCCTAAATTTATGATGCCACTAATCGGGATAAGAAAGATACAGGAACAGACAACAAAATGCTTCAAATGTTAAGTCAGGAAACCTTTCAAATAGTGTATATGAAAGTCTGATAAAGATGATGAAATAGTTACTCTTGTGTAGAAGGAAAGTCGTGGAGTTTTTCTGAAAGTAAAATGGGTTTTCAGTGCACAAAAAGGTGTGACAGCAAGTCAGCTTCTATGATAGAAGCCTGACTACAAGCAAAATTTGCTACAATTAAAATTATTCCTGACCTCTTTTAAAGCCATATAGCTGAGGGAGTGAGGGGCAAGAAACTTAACGTGTTATCAGTCAGTATAATCATGCTTTTTAAACAACTTCTGGATCTCACTTTAGTTTTATGTTCTGTTAGATGGATTTTGAACATTAGACAGAGAATTTTTGAGAACTTCAAACTGGAGTTGAGTTTTAGGGCTATTTTATTAAGTAATGTGATTGGAAGATTCATCTCAACAAAGGAAATTACTAGCTTTGATGGTACACATTAGAAATAAATTGAAGTGTTGGAAGAATTTAAAAAAAGAAGCAAAAAGGGCTATTACAATGTCAGAATATCAGCTGACCTACCAAGTACCAACATAAATTAAAACAACCACAGTCTGGTAAACATAGTGTTCCAGTAAACATTTACATGAGAGAAGATTGGAAATCCCATGCTGTAGTGAAAAAAAATTAGAAATGCATGCTAGGAATTAGGCACACTGATTATCCATGAGTGAACATTGAGGCCATTCAATTAGATTAGTTCCAAGTATTTAATATTTAATTAAAAATTCTTTTCTTTCTAAATTGTGCAAGCAGGCCTTAAATTTAAAGGAAGCATTTGAGATATTTTTGAAGTATCTCGTTGAATCTATTGATTCCTTTAAGGAGAATGAACACTAAAGCAACTGGAAAGAGGAGAGGAACTGAAGCAAAGAAATAGGTGATATCCTGGGGGAAAAATGACAGGTTGAAAGGAAAATACAAATGAGTAAGCAAAGTAGAAAAAAAGACAACAAATATTTAAGTCACTCTCCAAGTCAGCGTATATTTTAAATGAAGTTGTTCAGGAGTTCTCGCAGCGTATCGTCTGCAGTGAAATTTGAATTACTTAGCAACAAAGCAGCTCCGGTGAGAGCGCACTGCAATGAGCTTTTGTTTACACTTTCCCTCTCCAGCCATCGCCCGGCTGGCGGCGCTGGGCAGAGCCGCGCATGGGCGGCCCCGGCCGGCGATGGAGCCGGGCAGCGGGAGCGGCCCGAGATGGAGCCGGGAAAAGCCCCGGCCCGAGATGGAGCAGGGAACGGCCCGAGGGGGAGCCGGGAAAAGCCCGAGGGGGAGCCGGGAAAAGCCCCGGCCCGAGATGGAGCCGGGAAAAGCCCGAGTGGGAGCCGGGAAAAGCCCCGGCCCGAGATGGAGCCGGGAACGGCCCGAGATGGAGCCGNGAGCCGGGAAAAGCCCCGGCCCGAGATGGAGCCGGGAACGGCCCGAGGTGGAGCCGGGAAAAGCCCCGGCCCGAGGTGGAGCCGGGAAAAGCCCCGGCCCGAGATGGAGCCGGGAAAAGCCCCGGCCCGAGGTGGAGCCGGGAACGGCCCGAGATGGAGCAGGGAAAAGCCCCGGCCCGAGATGGAGCCGGGAACGGCCCGAGATGGAGCCGGGAAAAGCCCCGGCCCGAGATGGAGCCGGGAACGGCCCGAGGTGGAGCCGGGAAAAGCCCCGGCCCGAGGGGGAGCCGGGAGCGGCCCCTCTCCCCCGGTGCCCCGGCCTGGGGCTGCTCATGTGTGCACCTCCGCGGGATTTACACAGTCCTTTCACCCACCGTACAACCGCACAGCCGGAGAGGGGCTTTCAAAATGCTGCCGTGGCTGGGCAGCAGGAAAGAACCGTTAGGGTTAAACGAGTTGAGAATTTGAGATACGAGGTTGGGGTTTTTTGTTTCGCTTTGTTCGTGTTTGGGTTTTTTCTGTTTTGTTTTGGTTTTTTAAGGCGACCCTAGGACAACAGATACAGTAGGAACAAATTACTCTCTTGAGGGAAAGAACGTAATTGTTTTCAGGAGTATCGAGCGAGTTGTATTTGCATGTTTTTCAGAATCACATATAACTGCTATTTCTGTGGCAGCAAATCCTCACCTACTGCATGCTCCTAGAGCTAGCCAATAGGGAGAAAGCTGGAGGAAAATAGGGTAAATAGACAAAAACTAATCATCCTATTCTTGAGGTCTGTTGCCAGCCACACACAGATGATTTTTCCAGGTTTTTGTTTGGGTTTTTTTGGTGGTTTTTTTTTTGTGGGTTTTGTTTTTTGATGGTTTTCTTTGGGGGGTGGGGGTGTTGTGGGGTTTTTTTGTGGGCTTTTTTTGTTTGGTTGGTTGGGTTTTTTTGGATTAATAAAATATGGAGCTTTGTGCAGATAATTCTTGTTGATGAATGTCTGTGAAATTTTTAAAGGCAAGATCTAAACATTTGCTCAAATCAGCCTGGCAAAAAAAATGAGGTGAATGATGAGCCAGAAATTTAAATTTTATTCAAATTCTTTTTTAAGCCAGCATTTTAATTGAAGTAAAAAAATTATAAAGGGTAGTTAAAAAATAGCTTTTCATTGCAATGATATACATTCACATAACTCATTTTGAAAGCAAAATTATATCTGCATATCTGTCTGACAAGGAATTTGACCTGAATAGTACACAGCATGCTAAAACTTTCTGCTTCATTTCAGTAGATTTGAAAAATAATAATTTAACCTGATATTCAGTTACTAAGAAGCACAGTTGTCAGCCAAACAAGCAGATAAGAAAGCTGCTTTTTTTAATTCTTGGTTTTATTCCCCATCTGTAAAATGGATACCATATTTATAATACTTATTTCAGAGAAAATTCTCTGAGGTTTAATTTATAAATTGCTCCACCTCGTATTCCTCTGACAATCCCTGTCAGTTGACCTGACAACAGTCAGTCTGATCCTGCTGGGAGAGGTGGAGCTGCCTCCTCATAGGATGCAGAGGACACTGGTTAGACCTTCCCTTTGTTTGTGTGAGCTCAGGGGTTTTATGTCACGTTGGTGTTGGCAGTGAGCTGCTGGCAGTGTTTGGCTCTGGACTGTCTGGGGAAGCTGGAACTCTGCTTCCTTGGCCGAGTACAAGGAATCAGTGATCTGCCAGGCCAGTAGCCTGAATTCCAGGAGACCAGCTCAGGGCTCTGGTACATGAGCACTGTGGTATTAGGTGCCATATGTCACCCTGAGTTTTCCTGCTTTTCAATGTTTGCAGTTTGTAGTGGAGAGTCTCACGCAGCTTCGTGTAAACTATGTGTATATTTAGAACTTGTCTATTTTGTTTACATATTTCTCCTCTGGGAGGAGAAATGGGATTGATGGTGGTGTTCACCAACCAGATCAGAAAGGTGGCACCCTGTGTAGCCAATCCTTTGCCTTCTGATCAAGATGTATAGAAGATGGAGTCAGAAAATTAAAATAGAAGCTTTCCTGCCTGATCTTCTGGTGTCTGCCTCGTCCTTCATGTGTCTGAAACTGGCACACCCATAGACTCACCAGGTGATTTGGGTTGCAAATGAGGTAGCCTGGCCAGACCATGAATGAGGCTGAATTTATGCTTGAACTCAGGATATGATCCAACCTTACCTAGTTTATTCTAGACATTTGAAATGCTAATCTCCTGATTCTGACATGGGGGTTTTATTTTAACTGCAAAGTGTTTACATTATTATAGATCAGTGATTTTTATTTTTATTTTTTTTTAATGCAGAGATCCATCCTGTCCCGAAGTTTCATCTCTTACACACTCACTTGCAAAGGTACCAAAACTATCCTGGTTAAATTCTTTTCTAGCATGATTTCAGAAGTATAATGACTTGTGGTTTTGAGGCTACACTGGGGACTTACATGGGTGCCAAGGCAAAGGGAAGTGATGCCAAAGCAGTGCTGCAGACACAGTGTTACCAGGGCTCCTCAGTGCCATTGGTGGTCAGGTGGACTTACATGATGTTTAATTTTTGTATTCTGTTTTCTCTTCAGCACTGAGAGAAATGTTCAGTGTTTTGAGCATCAAATTAAAAATTCCAAGTGGAAAAATACTAAAACATAAGTAATTTCTTGCTTTCTTCCCTCCCTCACCTGTATAATACTAAAGGCAAGTACTGGTGTCTTCTAGATATTAAACAAGTAGTCAGAGTAACTGAATTTAGAAAATATAATGGAAAAATGAGATTAGGAACAATCTCAATAGTCTCTAACTACAACTTACATTGAAACTTTCATGAGGTGAGCTGAAGATTCTAAAATACCATCTGCAGTTATTTATCAGAATACAGTAGAAAACCCTCTATTTTTTTAAGAATATTTGGGTGAAAGTAACAGAAATATTGTTAAATCTTCCTTCAATGGGGACTTCATAAGATTAAAATAATGCATAAAATACCATATTTTTGAAGGTATGATCACAGTCCCATAATTAATACCTTACACAAGCTCAGAGCCTTGCTTGTGCATAGATTTATTGTGAGTAT
This sequence comes from Trochalopteron elliotii, assembly GCA_024734555.1. Taxonomy (NCBI): domain Eukaryota; kingdom Metazoa; phylum Chordata; class Aves; order Passeriformes; family Leiothrichidae; genus Trochalopteron; species Trochalopteron elliotii. Next base: position 754,688 of record JANPWX010000396.1, read on the forward strand.
GTGTGGAAAAACTCCCACAAGCCAATGACTGTTGGGTGTATTACAATTAGGGCATATAGAGATAAAAGTTGCAAGCTAAAGATGAGTGCAAATAAAACTGAGAAGTCATTTTGAAGGCATACTTTGAAAACTATCCTTGAGTATGGATATATGAAGAAGAAAAAAAAACCACAAACAAACTAGAAAAAAAAATTTCAATAATAATACCCCACTAATTTCTGAAAAAACTTTTAGGTAGAAAACAAGAAGAAGTTTCCTTCTGTGCCCACAGCTCAGAACAGACCATACTCTGCAAGTAAGGGAAAAAGATCAACTTCAAGGTATATCAGACATCTCACTTGGTTTGTCATGAAATCTTTTAGTTGCTATTTTTGTCTATCAAGTTATTTTATAGATGTGTGGTTTTATATTTATACAAATAAATGCATCAGACTTCTGTTCCTCCTCAGTCAGCTCCACCATGTGGCTGTCTCTGTTTACTTGCACCAAAATTATCCGTGGATATCTGTGATTAATATTGCAGCAATTGCAATATTGCTTTCTGCTTTAGCACTTCTCAAGGCTGACAGCTGAATTCTGTAAACTCCTTCAGTGACAGGAGGCCCAAGGAGCAAAAACAGAGCACCTGAGGCAACCTGGGCCAGCACACTTGGGTGCCACAGCCTGATTTGTGGTCAGACTGGGAAACAGGAGGCCTTGAAGGGCCTCCACTGTTGTAGTGAATCTTGGGCTCACAGGGCAAGAGGCACACAGCTTCCAGGGGCTCCCAGCTGGGAAGCCTCAGCTCTGTAGGTAGCAAATTCAAGGTTGTAAAACCAAGAAATGGAGAGACAAAGAGAGAAGAGCTGAAAAATCCATAAGATCCTGGGAGCAAATTAAAAGTGCCATGAATTATGTCATAATACCAAAGTAGGATGAAAATTGTCTGCAAGGTGGCAGATCATGGAACTGACAGAGGCTGAGGCTGTCTTAGAGGAATTGGGAATCCCTGGAGACTCTTCAGACCTCCCCTGGGCAGTTCAGGGGAGGTGGTCATGCTGGCACCCCAGCATGAGGTTTGGAGGTGGAATTGTGCAGATACAGAGGCTGTGGGGCAATGCAAAAGTTGTGGGAGAAAATTAGGAGCTGGGAGGAGTTTGGAGGCTGGAGTGAGGATATATTGGAATAAGAACTTAGGAGCTTCAGACCCCGTGAGAACTGAGATCTCCTTTCCATAGGAGCAAGCTGAGGAGATACCCTGTGTAGGTGATGTGTTACCCTGAGTGTTGGTTTCATGAAAATGTTGATATGCATCTCCTAGGATCAGTGAAGTTTCCTAGGCTGAGCATAATGATGCAGAAATTGTCCTAAGGTAGGAATACAGCCAGGGGCAAACAGAGTTCTACAAGATAATGTGGTGGGGAGTGGAAAGAGCAGAAATTACAACAGAGGATAGAGGCTCACCCCAGGACAGTACCCAAAGGCAATGGAACATTCCTCTCCTTCTTTGCTTTACTCTTATTTAGTTACAGATTTGTCAGATGAGAAGACCATGCCAGAATCTTCTCAGATGCAAATGGTTTCTCTGCCTTCTACATTGTAGTATGTAAAATCCTGTAATTATTTATGTGGGATGTGGTAAAGGTGTCTTACAGAAAGCAAATGAGAAATTGCCATAGATGCATCTTTCACATGAATGCAGGTAATGAAATTGCATGAGGTAAATAACTACACTCTTTAAAATAGCAACTACAAAAATATTTTACAAGAATATGATGTTTTATAAATTTAAAATCTAGGGTTTTCATTTTTTTAGTTCAAAAATAAGAAACATGGAAGTACAGAGTGCTGATGGTGTTGCAGTACTGGAAGATTGCATAGGTTTTTCTTTAACAAAAACAATAAGCAAAGTTGAAGAAAAACTAAAGAAAGGAGTCTTACCAGACTGTCAAGATGATGATATTATTCCAAGGGTTGGAAATGAAATGGGAGCAGGTAAGTTTCCTTCCATGGTTAGTACCTTTATTCTTGCTTCATGTCTGTTAGAAATGGGTTTTCCTGGGGAGAGAAAAAAGGAGTTTCTGTAAAAATTACAGGGGAAATTCTAAAGCCTTTAAGTTAAAAGGAGAAGAGGATTTTTCCTCTTTACATAGTCCTAGAGGAAGATCAGGTCACATATGAATGATTATGTGGAAAAGTGAATTTTTATCTTCCTTTCTACCTTTGTAGCATGGTATTCGGATGGTTACATGTGTCCAATAAGTGCATAACATTTGATTCATTTCACTGGGGAAACAGAAGTACAGGATGCTAAGCTTGTATTTCCAAAAAGATGAGCTCCAATCTTTGCACAGAGACTGCCTTGAGAGACAAAAGCCTTTCCTCAGACCAGTGCTGTGGATCTCAGCAAGTGGCTGAAACGAGGTAATGTTTCAGCTACAGTGCTTGAATTAGAATCCTCCAGATACTTTCCCACTCCAAATGGTGTGTTTATGTCTGTCCTAGAAACAGAACAGGGGAAGGACTGCAGCATTTGCTGGCGAGGCTAAAGGCATGACACACATCTGTGTTTTTGGCTCTGGTGTGATAAAAGTGAGTTTGTGTGGTTCCTTACAATGCTGAAGTGAGCATGAAGTCAGAGATTCACTGCAGTAGCTGGAAGTGCCTGAGCCCTCTCCTTTTGATCTAACAGCTTGATGTCAACAAGCATGCCAACACAGAAATAGCTTGGTTTCTAACCTCATGTAATTCTATGCACATCTTCTGTTACCAAGTCTCCCATAACAGATCCTCAGATAACTTTTAAAGTTTTCTTCCTGAACCAAAAAGAGATTGCTTTGGCTTGCATTGGAAACTTACACCCAATTAATTCAAGGCAATTTAAGAAGAGTTATTACTGGTGCCTTGTAATCAGGGACCAAAGGCATGTATTGGAGCATTGAGGATTGTTTCTGTAACTTTAACGATGAAATAAAAATCCTCTGGATTGATTTTTGCATTTTGAATTTGATGTTGACTGTTTTGAACGCTCTGAATGCCTCCTTAATGTGGTAAATGAGCTGCTGCAGAGCATTCCAGCAGTGTCAGACTCTCAGAACAGCCAGGGTGTCCCAGGGAAGCAGGCACAGGTTACAGAGAGGGCTCAGTGGGAATCTCCATAATGGATTCCTTAGGCCTGTGTGCCTGTGCCCAGCTATTTAGGCCATGTGCTGATAAGGTTCCATAGCATTTTCCTTTCCTTGAGCTTCTTGCAGCACTCTTCCTGGAACTGGGTTCCCTGTCTTTATTTCATGGTCAGATTACCACAGTACAGCCATTTTTCTGCCAACACAGTAGCTTAAACACTATTTTAGTCTGGTTTTGGGGGTTATAATTCAACTCTGCAGTAACTCTGTGCAATGACAGAAGCACACAGACTTAGAGAAGGCTGAACATGAAGCTCTATTTTTATCTAATACACCCTTACACACAGGAGTAAAATACCTGAATGTATTGTTGCACGCCATGTTAACCTTCATCTCATCTCAAGATTTCCAGAAAACAGTTCTTTATTGTTGGGTTTTAGAGTCTCTCCAATGTCCTTTTCTTGTTTACCAGTCTCTAAATCATTGGTTACTTTATAACCTAAAACCATCCTGTGAAGTGATACTCCCCCTTTTCAGCTTCATAAGGTGATTAAACTTGACCAGCTGGGAAGCTACTTGTTTAATTATCTTTACCCCTTGTCAGAATTCAGATTATTTGGATCATGGGCATCCCCCAAGACTGATCTGGTTCTAGCTGTGCACTTGCATTTTCACAGGCTTTATTACTAAGTGCTCTTAAAGACACACAGCTGAATAAGACAGAAGCTGTCTGTGGACTAACAGCTGAGTAGAAGAGGAAACAAAATGGTAAAAAGAACCAGTTTTTACAGGCAGTGGTATGGCCCTAGAGGAATCTTTCATGGAGCTTACACTGATAGCTGGTAAAGAAATTTGTCTATGAAACAATGATTTTAGAGTAATTAAAACTGATGCTGAAGTATTGCAAAAGAATCTCATAGTACTGAGTGAGGTGATGAGCACAAGTTTATATTCTGTATTAAATGGTGCAAAGTAACACTGACAGAAAACACCAGAAGCTTTCAATCCCACCTACTACACAACTCCACTTACACCTACTGCTGAGCTGGACTTACCTTAATTAGTGAGAACTAAATAATCTCCAAAAGCATAAGCTCACTTCCTGTTCACAGTGGAGAAGGCAGTGAACTTTTAGAAATCCTTTAGAAGACAGCAGAAAACAGAATATTGTACTGTTACCATCATGCTATTATATAATTGATGCTGCCCCATCTTGAGAATGGCACAGTTCTGCACACCCCATCTCAAACCCAGGATGCAAAACTAGCAAAGAAACATGCTCGGAGTGTACAGTGCAATGAGAAGTGTAGAACAGCTTGAATTTGAATCTTCATTTTGAAAACAAAACAGTTAAAGGCAATATGAAAGTTCTGTAATGAAAACAGTAACAGTAAAGGGAAAGCTGTCTTTCTCTAATGCAAATACTAGTAAATGCCACATTAAATTGGATTTAAAGTGAGCTACACAAAGTGTTTCTCTTTCACATAAAGCATAATTAAATTAGCCAGCTCATTGCCACAGGATGTGGCAACTGCTGAACTACAGTGTGTTTTATGAAGAAGATCAAATAACTTAAATAATATACAAGTACTTGAAAGGGGAATAAACAGGAAGGTTTCATTATGGTCTCCATCTTGATAGCTACTGGTTACCAGAAGCTAGCAAGGATATAACAGGAGGAATAAATGTCAGCCTGTATCTTACTTTTTCATGGTGTTTTCCTAAATTGTACTTATTATTGGCCTCTGCAGAGTTAGAGCTTAAGCTGCAATTGATGAGGGAAGGTGGGTGAAATTAAACAAATTCCTGTTACAGCAAATGAACACATGTACCCATCCATTTCTCCACTCTTAGCTCTAGATCCTTCTCCTTCACTTTATTCTTTTCCTCTTGTCACTACTGTGAATAATGGTTATTCCTGTGTTGGTCAGCTTGATCCTCAGACTGTTTCCCTGCTTGTGGAAGTCCAGGGGAAGTTCCTTGTGAATGATCTGAGGAATAGGAAGTACAAGAACAGACTGTTCACGCACAGCTTGTTTTGTCATGCCAGTCCATTTCTTAGCTGTCCAAGAGCAAGAAAGTATTTCATTTGGAAAAAACATCTGATTACATGGATTTAATTTTAAACTAGAAGTTGAAGAATGATAGCAGTGTGCTTTAAAAAAAGCATAGACTGCTGTGTGGGAGGGATATCTACCTGTTAGGAGGGGTTTGCAGCCTACATTGAATTCCTTGTTGTGCACAGTTTAAAATTATACTTTGGCTGTAACTACAGAAGTTGCAGCCCCAGCTGGATTGCAATGTGGACATGCCCTACAATATAGTTTTGTAGACTGCAAAGTCAAGAAGTGCTGCCATGTACAGCATGGTATGGTGCAAGTTTTCAGTAAGTTTCAATTCTGAGCATTATGCGTCTTCAGACTCATAATGATCATAATGGTCAGAGTGACATTTTAAAGATGTCAAGTTCAGTCATTAAAAGGAAAAAATCTATACCAAAGCTTGGTCTAAGAATGAGAAACCTGCAAATGCTTTTTTAGAAATCTGAGGTTTTATTTGCTTATTTGTCTTCAATAATTATAAACAATGTAATGTGATTTTAAATACAGGATGAAAGTGAGTTCTTGCATCAGTTTTGGTTCTTTTCTGCATTGAATAATGAGTACTTGTGTATGTTAAATGTAGCTTTTTATGTTCACAGAAGCTCAAATCAGACTTCTTAAGGCAAAGTTACGTGTGATGCAGGAAGACCTGGCAAATGCAGTGTTTGAATGCAGGAAAAAAGTAAGAGATTCATTTCTTAATCTAGAAATGGAATAGGTTTCTCTTTAACAAATAATCCCAAACCAGAATTCTCTCAACTTTCCTTTTTCAAATTTTAAGAATTAAAGTTCTATTTTTTTTTTCAAATACCCTACAAATTTAGAGTCCAGAGTGGTAATTTCTGTGTAAGTGTAATCTTGGGCTAAAAGCTTGTAAAATGCACTTAGTGGGAAATAATTTGGGGCAGGAAAGAACCACTGGGAATGAAGACATGCCCCAGCTGTAGGGCCACTGTGGTGGTGGAAAGTCTCAAACCATCACTGCTGGGAAGGCAGGCACAGCCTGAGAAAAAGGAGGAAGAAACAGCAGTGAAATGCAGATGGTGGAGTACAGAGAGAAGGGGAGTGGTGCCCAGAGCCAGCTGCTGGGATGAGGTGGATGTTTAGGGTAGAATGAGAAATAGAACAGCTTGAGAAACAGAAAATCTTGAGAAATACAGTCAGGTGCTTTTGGTGTCATCAGTGGATCAAAGTGTGGAAGGAGCTTCCATTTGAAGTGGAATATTGGAATCAAAACAGAATTTAGGCTTTCTCTGTTCTCAAGAGTATAATTGATATAGAGCACAATGTTTGGAATGACATACTTGGGCAGATCAGAGTGGACTCTGTGAAGCTACACTGATAATTCAGTGTTACAATGTACAAGTGAGTTTTATGCTCTGCACTGCCTGGCAGTGTATTCTTGAAGGGATGCTCTAACAGCTCTTGAACTGTAAAAACTTTAGCAGTTCATATCTGTCTGCCAGAGAGATCACTTCCTATTCATGTCTTTGTAATTAAGCAAGGGTTTTGAACTACCTTTCCATTTTACATAACTGGATTGTTTTTAGTTGTGGTCTCTTAAATTCAGAATGCTTTTCTCCACCTATTCCCCAGGCCCAAATGTGATGATGACATTAAGGACTTATGGCAAAACACCTGTATATTTCCTTACAAGCTTTTCATTTAGCATTAAGGAGCAGGATGATAGTAAATGAGGTTTTTGTGATAAGTACGTGAACAAAATCTTTAGAAGTAATTAGATTTTGATATTTTATATCTATATTTTATTTTATTTTTATCAACACAGGTGCTTCTGCTTTTCAATACTTCTATGCTGCGATCAGAAGAAAGTTGGTACATTAGATTTTAAAGACATTTTCATTTTCAAATCAAATATAATTTTGTCAGTAGCTATTGAACTTCATCATTCCATGCCAAAATCAGTTACTGTAGCAGATGACAGAAGACAACCTTGTACTTATTCTTGTCCTGCTCCCTTAGCACTTTGTATGTAAATGTATCATTTTGGGCTCTAGTTTCTCTGGTGTGAAAATAACTTTATTACATTCAGAAGGTCACAAAAATTTCATTTTGGCAAAGCCTTGAGATAGATTCTAGGTTTGGTTCCAATTCACAGTTCAATTGTTCCAAGGAAGCAGTAAATCTGTTTAAATTTAAAGAGGTGGGAGTTTCTGAGGTGCATGAAGTCATGAGAAGCTTAGGATAAAGCACACAGATTTCCCAGGTGGGAAGCTTGTATTCCAAGGGACTGAGAGAACAGCAGAGAGAGACTTTTTCCACAGAAATTCCATTTCTGTATGTGCCTTAGTTTCTTTTCTTAAAGAAAAGCAGGGCATATGTCTCTGAAATAATCTACATTAGTATTCACTTGCAACGTTTAAAAGGTTATAAAAGAAAAATGCCTTGAATTATAATGCTTAATGTGGGATGTAATTGCCAGTAGGTCATGAATCTAAGACAGGACTCACTTCATGTTAAGAGAATCTTAAATTTGAATACTTGATGTATCCTGCATCATTAGCTTGCTTTTAAGTCAAAACCAGATAATCTCCTAGAACATAATGGAGTGGTTTATCAGTAATTATATTCTCTTCCCCATAATTTTTCCTAATATGTGCATTTAGCTATTCTCACAAAAATATCACAAAGTATCTATGTGCCACTGTTATTCATGTAGTTCTATAACATTTTGATTACTTTCAAAACCTTTGAGCCATGAGAAATGTTTTACATACTGCTACAAGACAGTTTCAAGATAAAAACTGCAGAAAATTAAATGAGAAAAGTGTCACTGGTTTTTAAAGTATTATCTTGGTAAACTGGTGTTTTGTTTTCTTATTCTTACTTGCTGCTACTTCTAAATCTACAGCACATATATTCTTACTGCCTTTTATTTACATTGTTACTGCATTACCCTCCTGCTTCCTTGCAATAATTTAGTTGGGGTTTTTTTTGCTAATTACTGCCATACAGGATGATGAAAATCAGAATTTAGAAACTCAGCTTAAAGATACTGAAGAAGAAAACACGAGACTGCAAAGAACAATCAGCCTGCAGCAGTCTCAGACTGAGAAGTACAAAATGTTGTCACAAGAAGCAAACAAAAAAAACGAAGGGTTACAGCAAGAGGTCACTGCACTGGAAAAGGTATTGCAGATATTAGTCTCATTTATCTCAAAGAAGGGAAAAAACCCACATCAGATTACCCTCTGTTGCCTGATGGATTGATAGAGCCGTGTCCAAAGATCTGATTAGTGTTTCAATGTGTTAACTTATAAATTGTATTTTTAAATGGCCTAATCTTTTTTTTTTAAGGAAGAAATAATATATTTTCCTAACTGCTTTTCATCTGCTTCTACAACCATATATTTCTGTGTTTTAAAATTAAATTCCTATGTAAAAGACACACAAGAGACAGAACTACTTTTTCAGAAACCGCTCTCAAAAAATTCCATTTTTTGGGTTTTAGTTGCAAGTTTTAAAAAACTGCTTCTGTAGATTGTATTGTAAGCTGTAGAACCTAGTGAGCATTTTTTTCAAAGCACCTGCAGCTTATCCTAGCATGTTCTGCAGGTGCAGGAAGAGATGTGTGTTGGTGGAACAGCAGCACTGCAGCGTGCCTGGGCAGCAGATGGATCACACACAGCTTGCTTTGTTTACAACTTAATCTTGAGGGCAGCATGTGTTTTTCTTTAATTACTCAGAGCTAGAGAGGTTGACTTCAAAACCATGTCATAAATACAGTGTTGGGTAGTACATGTAACAACCATTTCAGTTTAAAAATTGGGGAAACCAGAACACAGCTCAGCCCATCAAAGCCTCATACTTCCATGAAATCATAGCATGGATTTGTGTGGCCTTGTCTGTATCTTAATGTTTTGTAGTTCTGCCATTTTAAAACTAACGTGGTCTTTGTGGGTTTTTTGTGCAGATACTTGGAGGTTTTAAATTCCCTTATACTGATTGTGATTCTGTGAGGAAAATATATTCAGTACTAGTTTTCTGTATAGCTGAGAGACCACAAATGAAATTTTGGGGCTTTCATTGCTTTTTCTGTTGTTGCAGTGCAGAGAATGGTAGACCTAAGGTGTGATACATGCCTCCCCAAACTCCTTAGATTATCAAGTTTTTGTAAGTTCATTAATTGCCCAGGTACTTTTTATATGTGCCCAGGCAAAGATTCTCACGTGCTTGTCACAGTTTACCTGAAATATGGTAACTACTTTGTTATTTTTACATTTTATTCTTTTGGTGTTTGGTCTCTGTAAACATTACTGCTTCAGCACCCACCTAAGGCAGTAACTGATGCTCCCAAAAATTTCCATCTTTTTCTTTCCAGCATTCCAATTTTTTTCTATCTTGGTGGTCTAATAAATGCTATCACCTCTCTCATCTCCTTCTCACCACAAAAACATTCCTTCCTTTGTGTTCTCTCTCACTTGTTCAGCCTATATATGTTAGACAGTGGTCTGGGAAACACCAAAGTTGTGCTCTTACTCTTTTAAAGCTTTTGTGCAGGGCTTTATCACTTGCCCTGAAGAAAGGCTTGATGCTAAGTACACCTTCTCTCAAAACTGTTTTTTGGGGAGGTGGTGCAGAGCTTCCTAAAGATAGCAGTGCTGCCTACACTGCTGCTGGGAGGACAGAAGGCCTGGTGAGGGTTACTGATGGGCCAGCACAGCCCCTGCTGCTGCTCAAGTGCCTCAGCCATGGCAGAACAGTGGGGAAAACCCAGAAACTGAAACGGGATGCAATTTTAAAACACAGTAGTTTATCCTCTTCCCTCTTAGAGAAACATTATATGAGAAAAATAATCCAGCTTTGACTTAAATATTGAAGAAATGGCAGAAACCTTGCCTATTTACAAAACAAAACATTTATTTCAGGCATTTTTAAGATTATAAAGATTGGAGTTGAATATATTTGACAATATACCCTCACTGGATGACTTGCAAAAAAGGTCCTTGGTAAGGTATTATGTGTGACAGTAAATGTCAAAAATCCCTAAGAGAATTCTTAGAATTCTTTCATTAAATGACCTGATTAGCTGATAAGTAATTTGCATTGCAGGTAGACTATTTTTTTTTTGGTCATTAAATGCTTGAAAGACTATATTCCAAAGCTTTTCATATTAATGCAGAATAAAATACACAGCATGAAAGATGTAATAGTCTTTATTCACGGCTCCATCATCTTGATACCAGACAAAGAGGTCAATTAGTTTGTATTTCTTGGATAAATGATGTGGAAGTCTTGAGTAACCACCAGAGAACAGGTGTGGAATTGAGCAAATAGAACAATTACTCAGAAGTGAGGCAGTCTGAGGGCTGCCTCATTATCAGTAAGCCCCTCTCTACCTTGATTTGGTTAGAAGAATCTTCCTGTGCTTGTTACTAAAAATTTGATACTTTAAAGAAAAAGTCTATTTCCTTTTCATAGAGCACTGCCAGAATTGTTTCTTTCTTTCACTTAGTGTGCTATCTATATTCCCTGATCTTTAGTCTCATTATTCTGCTCCTGAACGTGGTCTCTTTCTCTTATTTCCCCACTTACAGCACTATGAAATACTGTCAAAGTATTTCAACTGCTTTGATTGGTGCCTTAACACTCCAACTATTTTCTGCTAGAGGAAATAGTTCCTACCCTCAGCCATCTTCAGTAGGCTGCTTTACCTTCTTGGTGGTAATTGCATGTAGTAATCTCTGGGGCAGAGAGGTGAAAGGAGCAGGCGGGAACAAGCCACCATTCCAAAATCTGCCACAGAGTAGACAGAGTGGTGGTTTTTTTTCTCTTTTTCTGACTGATCACGCAAGGTTTTTCAGTCAAGCCTGTGGTCTTATATGATCAGCTTCACAATTACTCCAAGAGAAGCTTAAAAAAGATAAAGATGAGAAAGATCCTTTTTCAAGATTTCAAAGGAGAAGGGGATGTTCCAACAGTAGAATTGTCTTTGAGACAGATTCTGTCTGCAGGCCATAGAAGTTCACAGACTCTTCAGCTTTCTAGGTTGAGCCTTTTAGTGTGTTGTTGATACAGGATTCATTAGAACACCACAAAGCTATTTAATTAATCATGATGTTTTTATTGGGTTTGTCCTCTGCTTCTTAAATAGGAATTGGAGAATCTAAAGCGTGCCCAAAAGCAGGCTGCAGCCACTCAGAGTGCAACTGAGGTTCGTTTAAACAGGGCCTTGGAAGAGGTGGAAAAGTATAAAGTGGAGCTGAATAAACTGAAGCAAAGCAACAAGGTACTGTGGCTCAGGAAAACAATTTCCAGTCTGTAATCACTCAGTAATCAGAGATAAAAAGCTTGATGGGCTTTGGAGGCTCTTACAGGCAGCCCCAAAATTGACTTGGAGCAAGTCACAAAAGGCCTCAATGTTATCTTAGAGGATACTACTGCAACCTCTGCAGGAAGAAGAAATGTACAGAATGAAGTTAAAGCCTTTGTGATTTTCCTCATTTGTGTGAGAAGAAGATATGTTTAGAAAGAGTGAGAAGTACACATACACACCTAATACATACAAAGGCAAACCACAGCTCTTACTGCCAAGATTTTCTTTTCTTTTTTAAGTTTTAATGTGGGAGTATTTTGATTAATTCCATTTCTTTTCAGAAGTGTCATGTGTGGCTACTGTTTGTCATTTCCTGATGTAATGCCAGGTTTTATTGGTTAAAGCACCATTTTCATAATTGATATATTTCTCCTTTTCTTCCCTTGGTAGGATGTAGCTAACCAAGACCTCAAAACCATTGAAGAATTAAAAACAGAAAACAAGAAACTGCAGAAACAAAAAGGAGAGCTAATTACAGGTTTTAAAAAGCAATTAAAGTTAATTGATATTTTGAAGAGACAAAAGGTAAGGAGCAGACTGGATGTATTTCAGTTAACAACCTGTAGCTAAATGTGTCCGTGTCCAGTAAAGTAATCCTGAAAACTGAGTTTACATGGAAGGAAATTAAAATGAGAGGACTGTATACTAAGAGATATTGCCCAAATCAAATGGTTTTCCACTTACTAGTTCCATCACACTTTTCACTTAAAATACTTGGCATGTGTGCAGTCATTTCCACCAGTTTTCCTTCTGAGGCTGCATGAGACATGTGGAGCTATGGGCTGGACAGGACTTTAACACCACAGAGTGGGTCACCTTTTTGCTTACCCTGCTGCATCTCATGGCATTCATTTTGGGATGGAGTCAATGCACTTCTTGCACTCTCAAATCACAGCTGTAAGACAGCTAAAGCAAGCAATGTGTGGTGGCTTGTTCAGCAGAACCCTCTTTACCAAGGGCCAGCCTTAGAGATAAGAAAGTAGAACATTTTATTTATCCTTTGAGTACTCAGTGATCACCAGACATTTAGTAAACACTTTGGAAGCTGTTGAGCCCCTAGAGAAAGAATAGTTCTGTATGAAGTGGCAACTTCAGGGTGCAAAATACACACACTTGTCCTAAGAACTGGGAATTGCAATATGAAACCACACCCTTGAATCTGGAATACCTCCCCAGCACAGGGCAAAGCAGGACAGGTGAGTGGAATAGGAGGAAGTGGGGCTGCTTATGTATTCCAGTGCAAGAGAATTTTTCTGGCAGTAACAGGATCCAGAGGAGGTCCTGGGGATTCATCTAACAGCAACAGTGCTAGCTTAGCCTTCAGCTGGCCCTTCCAGCTCTGCAAGTTTATTTTGACAAGGAAAACTACACAGCATTCACTCAAAATATGTTCTTCCAGATGAGGTAGTTTGTTGTCCTCTGGAAAATGAATTCACTGACATTGGGTGTCACAGAGCAGCATTTCTGTTTGACTGGGAACCAAACCCATGGTCTCAGACAAATGTCACAAACTGCATTAAATACCTTTTTAAACAATCACCAATGCTGTATCAGAACTGCAGATAGGAGAGAAAGGCACTTACCTTTTCTTACAGAAAGTGTTATTCACAGAAGAAGGATGCTGTGAGTTGTCCCTTCTGAAGAGACAGGGGCTAACCCTGCCCCTTGCAGCTTCTGGCAGAAGGCACTGGGGAAGGGCAGCACACTCCCATGTGCTCAGCATTCACAATCAGTGGAAGGGCTTCAAATCTGTTTCAAACAGGCTTTTTGTTTAATGAATTAGAAAAACCTGATTCAGGTTATTTGTGTAGTGTTTGTGTGGTAGGCTCAGATGCACAGAGCAGACAGAGCCTGAAGAATGATAGAGGGAAAACATTCTCCAAAGACATTAAATATGAGGAGTAGAATGATTTGCTTTGTCAGAGCTTTAATGTTAAATTGTATATTGATCAGCTTGAAAGAACGTGGACCAGTTTTCTTACATGTGTTCTTCAGAAGTCACAAGAGTTGTCAGATTTTCAGGAATTTCTGTGCTTTATTAAAACCCATGAAATATCCCAGTTAGCCAGGATTTTGTATTGCTCATTCACACTGTTTTACCTTCTACTCTTTTTTTTTTTTTAGATGCACATTGAAGCTGCCAAGATGCTTTCTTTTACTGAAGAGGAATTCATGAAAGCTCTTGAGTGGGGAAATTATTGATCCCATTAAATAACTTCTGTTTGAAAGATGAGTTAGATGGTACATTATTTGGAGACTGTATATGAGGCCTTGTTAATGGTTAATAACTGTAAATCCCACTGAATTGATTTTGTTGATTTTGCTTATATTTAAATAGTTTAACTTTTGTAAGCCTGACAGCTTGTGTTGTAATGTCATATGAAACACAAATTTCTACTCCCATTGTCAGGCCAAACTGCCCATTCTGTAAGGAGCAGAGAAGCACAGACCATGCAAGAATATTCCACCAAGTGAACTTTGTTATCAGTTTGCTCTGTTCTAGCATTTAAAACTGTACCTTACCTATGGTAATATTCAGTCCAAGGAAGTCAGGATTTAGTCTCAGAAAATTCCTTGTTGCAACAGAAATAAACTAACCAGTGATCCAGTTGAGAAGAAAATGTCATGTCCTTTTTAAAACACGTGGTTGGAAAATTGGCCTTGTCTGTTCTCTGTAACAGATCTCCCCTCAAGGCTAGCTGGTCTGGCATCTAATTTAAGCACCAACAGCTCTTTTATAGAAATGACCATAACTTGTTTTAGCCATTACATCTTAGCCCCTGGCTGACATAACCATACATGAGACTTGCTCTTCATTGCCCAGACAGACTGCACAGTCCCATGGAGCTGAATTGTGTAAAATTGTTCCTTCAGTCAAGGTGAAAGTATTAAACCTTTCCCTGCCCGTCAGCTGCTTCTTTGGGATACAGGCAGGAGCAATGACTCCATATTCACAGGTGCTCTACAAGCATTACATCCTTAAAGATTTCATTAGGCATCATTGTAATCAATAACTAGAAAACAGATTCAGGGTAGATGAGCTGAGCCTATTGTGCAATAGGCACAATAAATAAACAGGAGCAATACAAGCCTGTGCTGCTTGCATGAACCTCTGCCAGACCTCAGCTGTTTCAATGGATTCCTCCCTCAGAGTGAGTGACAAAAATAGTCAGTTTATGCACTGAAAGAAAGGTATAAACGTTAGTTCTGACCTCAGAATGACACGACATCTCTGCTTAGATCCTACCAGTGAAGAACCTCAGACCTACCTCGTGGAGATGAGACACACTACATTTGGATGAGGATTGCAGTAGTGTAATGCCAGTACAGCCACATCTTCCCTGAATTAGTGCATTAGGAGAATCCTTTAGTCCAGACTGGAATACACATGCTAGGTGAGGTTTCTGCTGCGTTGCTGAAGAAAACATTTCTAACATTACTACGTGACTAACTGAGAATAATTGACAACTCCAGAACAGTTTATTGGTGAAAAATGCAAGTGGAGCACACACTTGTATAAAACTAACTGCTCATCTGTTTAGAACTCTGGTTTTAAAATGAAGGCTTTTAATGCTATAAAAAAGGAATTCCTCACTGTTAAAAGCAAATGGAAGTTTTCAGTGGGAATCAGCTGACACCTAGTGGCAAAGCAGGAGCTGAGCTGGGGGAAGGTTCAGCTCTCTTCTGAAAGTTCATTACCTCTTCTCTGCTGGTAAGCCAACCTGAAATCTTCTCCAAGCATGTTAATGTCATTTTCATCTTTGATTATTCCCTGCATTAACGGCAAAGAAACATCAGAAGGTAAAACAAAGTAGAGAGATTACTATGGATCTCTGAAATTTTCTATGGAAGAAAATACAGTAACCATAATACTGTTATATTACCTTTAAAGCAAGCTTGAAAACCATCACAAAACCTGAACAAGTGAGTTACAAATCAGTGCTAACCCAGAGCCCCCCTTTTGTTCTGCCAAAAGACAACATTGAGCTGCATTCTCTTGCTCACAGGAGTGATTACACTCAGTGCAGCACTTGGAGCAGGTTCAGTAAAATCAAGCAACTGCAGTGAACAGAGGCCCTGGCTGGGCTGGGGCTCTGTCTCCACCTTTACCTGTGTTGGAATTACCTCATATAAAGAGATAACTTGGGAAATCAAGTCATGCTGGACAACTTAATCAAAAACCATATAAACTTACCCGAGGAAGATAACCCAACAATTTCCATGCATGCTCTTTCAAGAGTTTCTGTCTCTCCTCCTCAATAATTGCACGGATACTTTCTTGTCTCCTCTTCTCTAACTCTCTTTCTTCAAGTTCACGCTCCTACAATAAACAAGTTTTCCTAAGTTCTGTTTCAGCTCTGTGAACATTTGTTTTCACCACTCTTCACAACAGCATAAAGAGAAAAAATTTTAGCGGAGTAAATTTCAAACTTCCACTTACTAATTCCTGGTCACGGGAAATTCTCTTGAAAAGGATGGGAAAGTGTATGTAAAACCCCACAAAGCATTGTTTAAACAATACCTGTCTGGCAACTGGAAGACAATCTTAGACAAGAGAGAAAACTGAATGGCAACTCATGGGGTGAGTCTGTTATCCAAGTGTTTGGTGTCAGAAGCCCTTCAGAAGGCAGGCAGTGTTCAATTCTGGTGGCTTTTTGGCTCTCAAGTGAGTTAACCTGTTCCAGCCCTACTGCTGTAATCCAGTAAAAAGAGCAATAGGTATGAAATCTCACATTGGTGACTGGAAATTGCAATTCACATTACACAGGTGATTTATACCCTGTAAACAGGTCTGAAAACAGCAGTTTGAGATTTCGTGTCTTTCTTTCAGCTCTCACCTTTTCTTCCTTAGATCTCAAGAAAGGAGACAACCTCAAAGCAAGGCTAGGCCTTCCCCTCCCCACACAATATAATCAGTGCAGCTGACCAAGCATGTGGGACTGGACAGCAGTTGTGCTGCTGATCTCATGGCTCCTGAAGAGCTATTTGCAGGACACAGCTACACAGGGGGCTGGGATGTTGTTTACCCCAATCCCTTGAGCTACAAAAAAAGTTCCTTCTAAAAATATTTTTTTCTTTTCAGAAACTAAAGCAAAGTGCTGGTTCCCTTCACTATTCTCCGGAATTCCCATCACCTTTCCCTGACAACACCAGCATTATCCCCTGGGATAGCACAAGTATTCCCACATTAAACACTGTGCTCAAACCAAAGGTGCACGTGTGGAACTCTTACTTTTTCTGCAATGCAGCGTTTGCGACGCTCCTCGAGGGTTTTCTGCACGGCCATCCTGTGCTGCAGCTGTTTCATTCTCCGCTTCTGCACGTTCAGCTGCTCCACGCGATCGTCCTCGGCCAGCTTGGCCAGCATCTGCTGCCTCAGAGCTTCCTCCTCTTCCCTCATGGCTTCTTGTGCTGCTGCCTTCAGAGCAAAGTGCTCTTCGTATGTCTGCCTTAAGTCTAGGCGCTGCCTTATTCTCTTTTCAATTTCTGCCTGTAAAGGAAATTTAGTCGAATGCAGTATTGCTGAACGTACTGTGAAAAATTCTCAGAAGCAGCAGCAGCCAATCTACTCCATTTCTCTTGGAATAAATTTACTATAGCTCTTAACTTCTAGCATAACTAACTGCAGCAAACATTCCATATCTGACAGTGCTCTCCAGTATTAGTCAGCTTGGCAAATGTCACAAGATTCTGAAAATTAAGTCCAAAACCAAAGGGGATGTTTTTTCCCACTATGATGAAGGAAATCAACAAGACACTCATCCTGAACAACACTCTGAAAATAGGAGTGTTTGCTATCTCAACCTATATTACATTTTGTTTGTCACCCACAGCAAGGTAAGACGAGTGTGGCCAAGCCCATAGGAAATAGACATGCAGAAAAAAAGCAATTAATTAAACTGCTTAGCTTGAACCTAAACTTGAAAGTTACTGGTATTCTCCTTCACAAGATAAATAAATATATAAATGGGGCCATAAGGGTATTCAAAACTTTCACTTGTCTTCCTGGTTGAAATTAAAATTTAAATACATTAAGAACAGAAAAGGAAACTCAAAGTACAAGATTTTCCCTCCAAAACCTAAGCTAATGTACAAACTGCCTGTCTGACTGAGAACATTTAGGAAATAGAGTTGAAAAAAATACTTTGTGCTAGAACATAGAACATAACTGGAAACCCCAAAGTCCCAAACAACACTGCAGACTTAGAAATCCAGTGTGGAAAAAACCCCCCTCATGTACCTGCCAGCACTTACCATCTCCTTCTTCCTTTCCATGGCTTCTTGTTCTTCCAGATACAGATCTTGGCGGATTTGCTCCTGCTCTTTACGCCTCTGTTCTTCTCTCTCCATGCTCTTTGCAAGCTATTGCAAGAAGGAAAGGTTTCTAAATGAAAGACAGAAACATAAAAGATTTTTTTCTACAGTTTCAAATTTTGATACCATGTTTTGAACTCTCTGTTTTTTCTCCTCAGTGTCTCGAACTTTAGCCATCCGATCATCTTCTCTTTGTCGTTGCATGTTGGCAAACTCCATAATTTTCCTATTTTCTTCTTCCATCTCTTCCTGTTTCCTTTTCCTCCAGAGAGCTTGTTCTTTTATAAACTCTTCAATATATGTCTGAGTTTCTCGCATTTTATCTAACTTCCGTTGTTTTTCCCTGTAGAAGATGGAAAAAGAATGTTCAAAGAATTACTCAACCTACTGCAGAATAACATTTAATCAACCAGATGCTCACCATTAAGAACATATTCCTGAGACTAAGATTTAAATGACTCTCCTTAACCATTCAGCTAGAAACTAGATAGCTAAATTGAAAATACTCAGTAAGAAACTGCCCCAAGAAAGGAATCTCGTGTCTAACACCTTTCTGGAAGACAGACTGTACACAAAAGTACTCACTGCTGCTGCATTTTATACATGCCTCATCAAAGAGAAAGAAAAGAAAGCCCAATAGCACCACAAAACCCCTAAACCTTTTATTTACACTAAACTCTCCCACACACAATACCTGCCCTCAGAAACCTCCTTCCTTGTTCCTAAGACATGCAAACAAAGCACCTGGTGGCAAGGCAGGGACACAGGATGAGGCAGAAATGTGTAACACACTGTTGTGTCCAGCATGATGGGCCCAATGAAAGCCTTCCTCCAAATAAGCTGGATTTCATATTTGGGGAACAAGGACACAAGACTGACTGTGACATTCTGAAGTTTCAACAGCAAAATTCATGCAAGGCAGTCTCTTGTTAGTAAAATGTACCAAAGAAAACTAAAATCAGCCTTAGTCTATATGGAATAGGTACACAGAAATTAGCTTTCCATGCAGAATTATATGAGTTGCTTCATTTTAAATTAATAAATAATAAAAATTCAAAATAACTAACATTTGATCTTCTTCATAGATCTTTTTTACAATTTCATCAATCATGAGTTTCTCTCTTAGAAACTCTTCATAAGCCTCTTGCTTCTTCTTCTCCTGTTCCTCAAGCTGCTTGTCCAGTTCTTGTTGGTACATTTTCTTCTCCTCGTTTCGCTTCAGTTCTGCAGACATTTCTTCTTTCAGATGCCTGTCATACTCTTCCTTCATCTCTTGGGCTATTTCATCCTCCCATTTCTAGGGGGAAAAAGGAAACACAAGATTCCTTTTCACTACCACTAGTACAACTTGTAATGAAAAAATACAGTATGGAAAGGAATTATGCAGCACTAGCAGAAATGAATGTCTTCCACCTCAATCTATAAATACAGGGCCTTAACACACTTAATAGCTTAATCCAGGCAGTAGAACCCTTGAAGGGCACCCTCAAGATCTGACCAACTTGAGGAGCACTAAAAATACTTAAAGAACAAAGTATTGGGCATTTGAGCACAGGTGGGACTCACTCACATGAGCACAATGACTGGAATGAGGCTGGGTTACAGAGAACAGCCTCAGTGAGCACATTGCTGTACAGCAACTGCCTGGACTCAACTCTCTAGAAAGCATTAACAGCATCAGAATCACCTGCTTGATCACCAAAATCTTTGTATACATAAATACAAACTTGCAAGTCTTTCTGAAGTTACCCAGATCACTGTTTAACAACAGTAACATTGTTTACAACAACCAGACTCTGAAGTAAAGATTCACCACTGTACACGCTGTACAAAGGGTATAATAGTTTTGACTTGGATAAACATTACAAAACCAGTAAAATAACAACTATAACCAGACATACAGTTAATTCAATCATTACTCCATCAATTGCAATGGCAAAGTAAACCTTTTTCTTACAGCTAGTTATTACTGGTTAATTAATCCTTCATAATACAAAATATATTTTCAGCAACACTTAATGCTTGAACAATATTTTAGATAAAAAAGGTTGAAGGAAAAAGCTTCTGCACAATCCATACAAAGAGCTATGGGACTCAGGTGCTGGGATACACAAATTACCTTTTTCTCATCGTATATAGCTTTTTTTTCAGCAATCTGTGCAGCTCGTTCTTTATTCATATAAGCAGATTTCAGCTTTCTTTCTAACTCTCGAAGTTCAAGACTGGAGGGGAAAAACAAATTATCCTATTACGAGGGGGTAGGTATCTAGGGGAAAAAATTAAGTTTCCATCACTATTTACACACAGTATTTTTCATCAGGGCAACCCTGATGAAAAATATTGCTCCACTTAAAGGGCAGAAAAAGAAAAAAAATCCATTTAAACCAAGAGTTACCTATATTTCTACATGTGCTGTCAACAGTTCTGCATACTTCACTTCTAACTGTATAAGCACAGGTACACATACATACACATGTATGCTCACAGATATGCCCAAGTGTATATATACATATATTCAAAATGAAAATTTTGTGGATCAACGTTTTTTATTGACACAATTTGCTTAAAACTAACTTTTTATTATATTTTGATCTCAAAATAACTTTTCCTTCCAGGCTGAGTCGTCTCCACTCCTGCACCAGCTTTCCCAAATCTTGATAACACCAGCAGCCGATTTGATACAGCTGGGAAATTTCTGAATTACCTGTTTGCTCGGACTTGTTGCCTGATCTTCTCATCTTTCATTTTCTCGAGGTCCCGCCTTGCCAGCTCAGCCGCCAGCTTTTGCTCTCGCTCCAGCTGCAGCGCTCTCTGCTTTCTGTTCTCTTCTGCCTGATCAGAACAAACAATTTCCGTACCAACTCTCGCACACGCACATTTGGGAGAACGCAAGGAGACTGTGCAGTCAAGGAAGACTGTACAAGCCAGTAAATGATTGCTAATAGCGAAAGCTTTTGACAGCCAAAGGTAAAGCCGGGCGAACACTTCTCCTCAGCCCCCGCCCCCTCCCGGAGCGCGGCCGCCCCCGCAGCGCTCACCGCCCGCAGCGCCTCATCCATCTGCCGCTCCCGCTCCATCTCGGCCCACAGCCGGGCCGCCCGTCGCCTCCACTCCCGCTCCTCGGACGCCTGCGGGCGACAGGAGAGAGGCGATGGTGCAGGACAGCCGCGGGGACCCGCTCCCTGTCCCCTCACGATCCCGCTGCCCTCACGGTCCCGTTCCCCATGCTGCCCCCGCTCCCGGTCCCCTCACGGCCCCGCTCCCCATGCAGCCCCCGCTCCCGGTCCCCTCACGGTCCCGTTCCCCATGCAGCCCCCGCTCCCGGTCCCCTCACGGTCCCGCTGCCCTCACGGTCCCGCTCCCATGCAGCCCCCGCTCCCGGTCCCCTCACGGTCCCGCTCCCATGCAGCCCCCGCTCCCGGTCCCCTCACGGCTCCCCGGCCCCGCTCCCTCTCACCATGCTGCCGGCTGTTGCCGTGGCAACGCGCGGCGCCGCCGGACTCCAGGGCGCGGTTTCACTTCCGGCAAACCTCCCTCGCTGATTGGCCAAGATGGTGACCCGACCCTGACACGTGACCCAGACTGGGCGGGACCAGCACGGAGTGACGTCACCGCGAGGGGGACTGTGAAAGATGATCTTTAAAAGCTTTTTTTGAATCGTGACTTTAAATTAATGCACTTGACTCGCTTCTAAACACAAACCCCAGGTGGCAGCGTTTAATTAAGAATTCCTCTCCTTCACAGCTATGACCATGAATCTCCAGCAGGTACGGGAGATACAGGCACAGGGCAGAACACAGCAGCCAGAACATGAACCATGAACATCACCAAAAGAGATGGTTCTGGTAAGGTTACTTGGTACAGAGCATGCTTTATTCAAGAAAACCCAGCCCTCAATATTCCAGAGAGAGACCTTACGCAGAGCACAACTGCTCCCTGCAGTTTCTCTGGATTGATTCTGCCCCAGGAAGGAAATAACGTTGTGGCACCAATTCCCCAAACTCTGCTCACCCACTCTCCTCACCTTCATGTTCCTTCCCACATAGTTAAGTAAAACTAAATACATTTAAGCTTATTTAAATTTTAAAATTCATTAATGTCACCTACCTTATAAAAATAAATTAAAAATAATAAAGCTTAAGAGAAGAATACCTCTGAGAATTAGGTAACAAGTCTGCTTGTTTCTACTGATGCAGTGCTAGATGTGTCTATATCTTTTGGGGATGAGAACACTTATTATTTTAAATCTTATACAAATTTTCCCAAATTGGAGGAATTCTTTCTGAAGCTTTGGTTATTCTCTGTCCTTTAAATGAGAAAAGTGTTTTCCCACAACACTTGGGGAAGGGAGGAATAAACTACAGGGATAAACTTAAAAAGATACAAGCAGAGAGAGATGAGAGAAAAAGATCATAAAATGTTCCCTAATTCTTCTTTGCAATTCTTCTCTTTTCACTATTAGGCAAAGAAACAAGTAAATATCAAACCCCCTGCTCCCATCCCCCAGTGATTCCAAGACATTGACATAGAAAGAAGGAACCTTTTAACTACTCTGGCAGAGCAGTGACTTTGAGTGCTCAAGGTTTGGAGGTGGCAGGACTGGGGGGGATAAAGGTGCAAAATACATTTTTGCTGTCCCTTCTCCTCAGTAAACAGATATGGGCCTCACTGGAAATAAACAGAATTTTCTTTCTTACCAAACAAAAGAAGAAAATTAACTCCTTGACCTTCACTTCAGGAAATAAGAGCAAATAACCTTGAGATGTAAAATGTCTTTGCCCACATGACATCCTCCTTTTGGAACAACAATCCTCTAAAAGGAACACAAACATACCTTGAGTCAGTCTCCAGGACAGCAAAGCACTCCTACAGAAAAGTGGGAGTAAAAATGCTTGAACAAAATATATACCAGAGACCAACAGGTCAGTTCACAAAGTTATTTTTAAAATTAAGAGGTGGCTTGTATTTGCCTGTAAACTATTTGTTAGCAGCATGTTTTTCACAGAAGAGACAGAACATAGGACTAACACCCTGAAAGATTCCCAATGGAAAAATATTTTGAGGTTGCCAGTCCTTGGAGCCTCACTGTTCTTTTATTTCCTATACATTTCACATTTGCTGAAGTGTGCTTAAAATACAAAGAAGAAAAAAAAATGCAACCAGAGTATTCTTTTGTCCTCAATACCTTATGGCATTTTGTGCTCAGAAACTCTTACCTTTAATGTCCTGATTGTTTTCCCCAACATAAATTACTCACAGGGACAACTCAGTAAACTGTGCCTGCAGATTTCCAAAGCAAGGTAAATAACCTTCCAGCACATAGGCACTCTATGTAGAGATCAAGGAGGGGAAAATAACCCAGGAACTCCACAGAAACACCCAATATGCCCTTGCCTTGTTCTTCAGTTAAATGGAATAGGTAAGAGATGGAAAACAATTGTTTCCCCCAACTTAGATGCAACTGCTGGTTTCATCTCCTCATGAGAGCACCCCCAGGCTGCTGTCCTAAAGCTTGGGCATCTTCATTTTTTGTTCCCTCCCTTTGCACCCAGCCAGAAGTTTCCCTTATTCCGTTTGTAAGCACTGCTGCTCTCTGGCCCCAGGGCACCGAGTGCACCTCCCTGCTGGTTCTCTGCTCACCTGCACCTGGCCAGGCATTTCTGTGCCAGGCCCTCTTAGCACATCCTGTTCTCCTCCTCGTCAAGGTCATCTCAGTCTGGTGCTGCTCCTCCACCTGAGAGGGCAGCACCTGTTTTTGCTGCTCCTCCTCCCAGCTGTGGGGTCACAGCAGGTCACTGCTCCCTGGGGGGACCTCCCTCGTACCTTCTGCTTTGGGAAGAAATCAAGCACTGTGCTGAAAACAGACTTACCTTCTCCTCATGTCAAAAAGCAGAGCTCCTCAATGGCACTGATTAATTTCTCAGTTAAAGACCTAAGAATTTCACACTTGCAGAGCAGAGTTCAGTCCAGGCAGAGTTGCTCTGCTCTTCTAAAGAAGGAGAATTAAAACACACTGTTTCAGCAACCAGCCACATCAGCTATTTCTATTTCTTAGAAATCCAGTGTGTTTGTATTTCAGTTTTCCTTCCATTACATAGCTTATACAGTTTTTAGAATAACAGATAATGAAACATCTACCTTCCTATAGTATGGAAAGGAATGAGTCTCAGATGCATAACTGCTATCAAACTCCATACAGCATTTCTTCTTGCAGCAGCCAGGTTACTGCTGTAAGTCAGTGCTCATTTCTTTTTCCTAAGAGCATTAAACCCTCCTAGAACCTGAAAAGCTTTAGGTAATCAGCAGCCAACTGTACAAATGTAGAGTTAAACTCAGCAGTCCTTTCTCAGGGTTAACACAGAATCAATAAATGAGTCAGTTCTTAAACTCAGTATCAGCACCCGCTGATGAACTCCTGACAGCAGAAGTGAAGACTGCTGAGGAATGCTAATGGTAAAAACAATGAAATGGAGCATTAAAGAGAAAAGGTTGGTTCCCTTTATTAGCAGTTTCAGTTGAAGGTGATCCAGGAACACACAGCAGAAAAGGTCATTAAATGAAAATGGTGAAGCCATTTTGCAGGTTTACCTCTTTTCTAGGGCATTTTACCAGATGATCATAACATCAGACAGTGACAAATGCATTCCAGCTGAGATAAGATATGTGGGTCATGCTGACTTTGCAACATTATAAACCACTATTGGGGATAACACAGCTTCTCTGTGAGGCAATTTACCTTCTTTGGATGAAAAGATAAATGTGAATTAACAGGGAAGAGACTGAAACATCTGAGCTGTGCTATTGATCTATTAAGGACCTAGATAAGTCACAGAGAAACTAATGCTTGCTTTGCTTGAGATTAGTGATGGATGGGATAGCAGATTTAGCAGCTATGGGGCTATCACTGTCAACAAAGTCTTAGCACTATTTTTTTTTAAATTATCCTGCAGTAGTAGGGAAAATGTCCCATAGCAGCAGTAGGCAGAAGCAATCTTTTACTCATGACATTATGGACTCTAAACTAAAATAACAAAAATACTCAGTGCTTCAAATGTGTTAAAAAAATCACATCAGTTTCTGATAAGACAAATGTGGGTTTAATAAGTATTTAGTTGTAGGACTCCATTTTCTGAGGGGAGCACACAAGAGCTTTCTGCTGAGAATACCAGGCTTTCTGCTTCACCTCTAAGAGTTTTTTTTAAATACCTGGTCCAGGTACAGCAAATACAGTTCTTCTGCAAAGAATGTTGTAGAACACTGCTATAATGACACTTCTGATTTTTGCAGGAAGACCTTTATCCACTTACCCATCATAACCAATGAAAGAGAACAGAGATCATGAGTTCAAGCAAAAGGACTGAGTCCTTACCTAGGAAAGTGAATGGAAATGATTTTTAGTAGATAATCTAAAGGTTTTTGAGTATGAAACTCCTGTTTGTAAAAGGTTTTTAAAAACATTACTGAGATTTTGACATGGGACCTCTGATACAAGTATTTGTCAAAGTGCCCTTCACGATAACAAGTTTCATTTGTAGCTTTTAGTTTGAAAGGAAAGATGAGATTTTTTCTGTTCTAGCCTATCCTTGTCTTTTCTGTGAGGGGAGTAGAAGAGGCATTTGAGTAACCAACCTGCAAGCTCATCTGCTGAAGTGCCCAACTGAATGGGTAGAGGGAAAACCAAAACCAGCCATGGCCTCCACCCAGTGACCATCTCCCCAGCTGATTTTGGCTGCCATTAAGCACTGAACATGGTTTCCTTTTCAGCATTTTGTATGCAATGCCATCAGAACACACACCTCTGGAAGGAGGACTTGTAATTTCCAAGGCTGAATGCCCTGAAAGTCCAAGCTATTAAGTACTAAGCCTTACTACTCTTCCCATAGCAGCACCCATCAAAAAGTATTCCCTGAGCAAAAGGGAGAGATGGCAAATGCTTCCTGGGGACTGCCCACTCCCTGGAAGCACCAAGTGCAGGTGTTGGCATCTGTTCTACCTTGAGTGCAGCCTTGAGAGCACCAAGAAATGTACTTAGGAGAAAGCAGAACCCCTTTCATTCTTGCAAGATACCACCAAACACAATTAATTAAAAAGAGTTCACTTCAGCTTTTGTGAATAATTAAAAAGCTGAGGAGCTCCAAAGGGGAGCTTAGCAAAGAGCAGAATACTAAGAAAAAAGCTGTCATTTGCCAACAACAGAGTGTTAAAACAAATTAATCTGTAGCCATAACCTCAAGCCAACCAACAGAAAGGGCAACTGAAGGGCAATAACAGAAAACAAACATCAGTCTCAGAAAGGGCTGAGAGCAAGGTGAAAGTCATTCTGCTGCCTGAATCCATCTCTTCCATTGGCATTTCCTCCAAATGATGAGCCCCAGGCTCTGCTTCCCTGCCCCACACAGGGATCTGTCTGGAGGAGTCCTGGGGTATGTTTAGTAAAATCACTGATGTTTTATTCAAGAGCTTTTAGAGAGGAAAAGAGTGCACAGTGGTTACTGATACATTTTGTTGCTGCTAAAACAGCAATTTTTTGCTCCAACAACAAAATTCCTCAGTGAAGCAGTGAATTGGCTCTGCATTGCTGTGGGCCAGACATTTCTGTCTGTGAAATGTTCCTGCTACAGTGTTACCCACAGGCTTTGCTGTGCATCAGTCCCTGTGTCTGCTTCCAAAAGTGCTCCTGCAAGCCAAGCTCATTGCTAGTACCAGGATGATCACAGAGCTGGTACAGAGGCACCAGCTGATTCTGGTTTCAGAGCTCCTGCAGGAAAGCAGGGCCTTTCTCCATGTCTGTACTGAGGTGAGGGAGAAAGCTGTCTTGTTTCATTGAGAAAATTTCAGGTCACCATATAGAACTGTTAAAAAAATCAGAAAGACAAGGTTATAGAAGGATTTCCACCAGTGAGCAACATTTGCTTTCCCCTTGGTATCTTCAGACAAGTTGCTTTCTTGAAATCAGAACACAGTGTTACACACACATACAGTAATGAGTAACTACAGAATTTGGCTGTGTGCTTATGCCTTGCACAACAAGGAACCTAGTTTTGTCTCTAGTTGTATCTCTAGAATGTAGAAATCAAACCTAATGCAATTTGCTCCAGCTGGACACCACCTGCAGGGTACTGTTTAAGTACTCTGAACATTACGTACTTATCTTTTAAATATTGATAATGCCATTTTTCATTTGTGTGACATGAAGTCCCACAGGGAATAATTATGCTAATAAACCTTAATGATTCTTGCAAATAAATGATCAAACAAAATTGCTACTGTTGATTTATATTAATGGATGCCTTTAGGAGAAGATTTGTCAGGATGTGCTGCTTCTTGAATCCCAATTCATCTTATTTAGCAGAAGAATGTACATAGTTTGTAAAACAGATTAAGTGTTTAAAATATAATGTGTTCATGCAGTTTCTGCAGTTCATAACACTCAAGGACTATTATCTTGCCTTATGGCAAATCTTCATTAAGGGCTTCTTTATATACAACCTTTGTCAGCCCTTTTTTCCCCTCCTTTTGTCCCCTATGGCTAAAAAAAAAAAAAGTTCTCCTTCAGAACCTTAACCTTTGTGTCACTCACACAAGAATCAGTGATCACTGTGCTGTCCTAACAGATGAACACCACTGCTGAACAACTTTGCTTTTACTGTAATTAGTCCAGAAACATTCTTGCTGCTTTAATAAGGGCACACAACCTGAAACCAGGTGACCTACAGAATTTTACAAGATCTGTTAAGATGAGCAGTTTCTACTTTTCCTCTACTGTCAGATATGCTGGAAATTCTCATTCCCAACCACCCATACTTTTGAAATTTTAACCAAGTTCATTTGGAAAACATTTTACATGGGCTTGCCCTTTAGATAGCATGAATGTTTGAAAGCAATACCCATGGACTATTTGCTTTAGTTTATAAATAACCATTTCCTGACTCCATATCTATTCAGATGTACACTAGAGCAATACAACTGTAGTTCAAGAATCTCCTTTCAGTATTTTCAGAGGAATTATCCCTACCCTCTCTGATCTCCATTACCTGTTTAGTATTTTCTTCCCATCCCACACATGTCTGTACTACCAAGTACTCTTTTGGGCACTCCTAATTCCTCAATTTTTCCTCTTGTTGTGAAGCATTTTTCAGGGCTTGCCTCACTTCATTCTTCATTTACATGTGAGTACTATTACTTCTCTTCTCTGTCTGTGGGTTTGGAATGACATCTCTCATCAGGTTTCTCCAGGATGCAAGAGCTCTGTTGATTTCTGCAGACAGAAGCAGCAAAAAATATAACTAACAAAGTACCTCTGTTAAATGAGATTGTTCACTGCTCGTCCAACATAGAAACTTTTTTCTTAAACTGCCTCATCTCTTCTTTGCAGGTTGTTTAAATGTGTTGGTGGTCAGGTGAATCCCATTGCACATGATTTCTTGTGGCTTGTTTTTTATTTGAAATCCAGTCACTTCTTATTCTCACACCATCTGGCCAGGCATGTCTGCTTTTATATGCTGTAGATATTCTAATTTAAGTTACTTGATCCTTTACAGTTAGTTTATGCATTTTAGTTAACATGTATTTACAGTTAGATGATGAAACATTCACTTACACCTTTTTTATGTATGGAAACTGAGATTCCAAATGGATGTCACTATCAATTTGCTAGGAACACATACACATTCCTTAGTGCTTATACAGTGGATTAATTCTGGTTTAATATTCCTTCATTTTTATCCTGTGTCTTCTAAATAATTCATGTAAGTCATGTTTATTGACTTTCAAGCTACCACTGCAGCAGGACTCTTCACTGGCAGGGGCATAAAACAAAATCACTTTTATCTAGACTGCAAGATTCACTTTCTAAATATTTTCCTCTTTTTAAAACTGACTTGAAAGGAACAAATCATTCTTATCTGATTGTTATGCAACGTATGCTAGTTTCCTGAAGGACTACATATTTTTATTTTATTTCTAGTGGGGGGGCTTTCTTCTTCTGAATTTCAATATTTTGCTATTCAGTATTTGAAAAACTTATTCTCTCTGCCTTCCAGGCAGCAAATATCCACCTTGCCTGGCTTAGGAAGTCATGGCAAAGCAACCTGTTCCTCTGCACACAGCCTAGGATGGGAAAGGTGCCCAGCCAGGCCAGACTAAGGTGCAGAAGGGAGTTCCCCCAGTGCAAACCCTTCTCTGCACACCTTGAGCTTGAGGACAGAAGCCTGAGTCCCTGTAGCAGTTTGTCCTCAACTGAAAGCAAGAAAACCACCAACCAATAATAATCAAAATGTGCCTTCATTCAAAGTTGGATGCAAAAATGTGGACTACAGAGTGATATAGGTCTTAAAGAATAGATAATACTAAATAGCCAGTAATTTTGGAGGTAGAAGTTCCACCTTCCATGGCTTCAACTGCATCAGATACAGAATTTGTCCTGTTTTTGCTCCAGAAGCCATAAAAAAAAAAGAGATGATTTTCATCCCAAAATGTATGGAAACTCTACCTAAATAGTGATTTTCTGGCCAGCCCTGGTCAGTGATAAAGGAATGTTAAGAATGTTATATAATATATGATAAATATCATATATATATGATAAATGAATGTTATACTTATAGGCTCTACTAAGCTGTATTTTATTTTATCCAAGATTTGAGCAGTTTAAACTGATCTGAGTAAAACCTGAAAAAAATCCTAGACATTTGCTGACATTTATTTTCTAAATAATATTGCTAGAAAGGTATAATTCAGCAATAAAATAGGCAGAGCTTACAAGCAAATTAAATAATAATAATAATAATAATAATAAACATAAGCTTAGTCATGTCACACTGTAAGGCAAAGCTCTGTAATGAACTCAAAATGAAGGATGGCAGAAATATAACAAATAGACAAGAATAACAATGCCAGTACACAACAAATATCAAACATCTTTGTGTCATCTCTACCTACAAACAAAAGATGTTTACTGTGGATTCTTTTTATGCTCTGCAGATTTCACTTCCACAAAGTTCTGAACCTGTTCTAGTTGATAATCTTCTAAGTGTAAGGAGATGCAGTAACTAAGATGCTTAAATGTAAAGCCATGAAATAACATGACATTCATGACATACACCCAAGCTTTTCTGTAGGTCTCTTTCAGGTATCTTTTTAATTGTTGATACCCTGGAAACAGCACACTTTTTAAATAGGTCAAGTAAGTTTTAACCTTAATAAATTAGAGAATTAACATATTTATAGCATTCCATAACATTGTTCAGGTGGAGGAGCTGTCTCTCATACCCCTTTTCAGGACTGACAGAGGAAAAGAAGGGTCTCCCCAGGCCACATTTTGGGGCATGTTGCCCAGGGAGTGAAGGTGACAGTGTACAAACACTGATTTACCAAGGAACAGAAAGGGAAAATGAGCTTTGGCACCTGTTTGCATTTTTGTGTCCAGCCCTGGGAGAGGATCCTGGCCTGGAGAGAGCTCTTCTACTGGCACAAATCAGAACCTGAAACAGCACAGCAGAACCACATTCCTGGACACCACCCTCTACAGCCTCAATTCTGACTCCAGTTGTGTGAGTGACCTCAGGCTCAGGCTTTGGAACCACCTACTTTTCTCCCAGTAACATCCCAGGCTCTTGTCCTTGGACCTGGGAGCAGAGGCTGCACTGAGTTCAGCTGTCTGAAAGCAGTGCTGCCTAGGGCTGCCTGAAAATGACCAAAGTGACTATTTTCCTAATAGCATATCTTTAAAATTCACTATTAGAAGACACTAAAATACACCCTAGGCCTTGGCTTAATTTAAGCATTTGCTGTACCATGGTCTTCCTTTAACAGAAGTGCCTTGTTTCCCTGGATAAGTTTCTGTATGACTCACCATTTCCATAACCTCAGCCTCACATTCATGAATGCAGCAAGGCAATTGAATATTTATCAGATTTTGGAGTTTTTTTCCCGAAAGATTTGCATTTAAATAAATGACAACAAAAGAGAGCTGAAAAGAGTCTTCCAGAACTCCCCCACATTACCTCTTTCAACTTTTGTACCATCATCGCAGTCATTGTCTACCAAATCTTCCCAGGCAGACAGAGAATATATTACTGTTGCAAAAAGCAAGATGCAGTTTAGGAACAATTACTGCAAAAATTAACTTCCTCAGCATAATCTTTTTCTATCCTCTCCCTAGGTGATAGCCACTCTTCTCACAAGAGAGTCTTCTGGCAGCATTCCCTCCCCATTTTTGGTGCAAATGCCACCAATGAGGACCTGCCACTCTCTTTGGTGCCAAGAGAGCTGAGATGTTTCTGTTGGACTGGCTCCAACAAGGGTGAAAATCAGAGCTTCTGCATGTTCCTTCAAGCAACGAAAAAGAAGCACCAAGATCTTGCCTGCCTACTCCTTGCAGAGGCTTTTCCTTTCCCACAGGCAACCCTGCAACACCAGACATCCACAGAGCAGGGAGTAAACTCCAGACCAGAGACATGGAGGCTTGTGCTGCCACTGGAAATGGCTGCTCTGGACTCAGAGAACTGTGTGGAAAAGCCTGGAATCCATTTTCCCTTCACCCTCACCCAGCAATGCAGAGAAAGGGACGATGAAAGTGAAGGAGAAAAAAAATTATTTAAAAAGCAATTTGAAAAAAAAAAAAAAAGGCAGTTTTGAGAGCTTGAAGCTGCCTCTGAAGGTCTGCAAAACAGAGGCAACCTCTGCTAAACATCTGCTAACCTCAGAGCAAGAACTGAGCTCATCTTGCCATCCCTACCACTGCCCAAACTCCACAGAGAAACAAACAGGAGCAAGCTGAGCCTCTTTCTCCCCTCCCCATGCCCCACCTGAGGAAACCTGCACCAGGTAACAACAGCACCAGAAGATGGACCAGAGGCATTTGGGGGTGTGATGCCACACACTGTCAGGCTTTAAACGTTTCAAAGGCAGCTTTTGCAAGGGATTTTTTGGCCTTGCTGTTAGCATGATGTGGTTAGAGGGTCAAGGACAGAGCAGCAATGACTCACAATGGCACAGCTGGGGGATAGGATGTCTGTAAGAACTACAAATCCCCTCCTTTGCTGGTCATTTTACCAGTCCTAATGTACCTGCAGCTGCTAAACTGCACTGCAACATTGAATTTGAACAGCTCCTTCATGCTGGCAATTGCAGTAGGTATAGAAAGGTCTTACAAAAGCACAGAGAAAGGCTGGATCTGTTCAGTTCCCAAGGGGGCACCATGAGAAAGTTCAGCAACTTCCAGACCATCACACTGCATTTCTTCTGGTGGCAAGTGCTAACACTGAGGGTTTTCACCCTGTATATTTACTGGAACTAATCCATACCTTTATAAACTCAGAGTAATTTCTTTCCTGAGGAACAGTGTCTCCTCATTCTAAATCCTCTTTAATGATCACGCCTACCCCATTCCACTGAGACCATTCACAGGGAAGAGGCTCTAATCTATTTAGCTCCAGGAAGGGTTTCTCTCTGACACGTGCTCTCCTAATAGACCATTTATCAGGATGAAGGGTGATCCCCAGAGAGTGCAGACAGCAGGACTGGCCTAGCCTGAGTGACAGTCTGTCCAGCAGAGATTGACTTTAATGAAGCACAGAATAAACAGGAAGATTAAGAGAGTGCAAAAAGCAGTGACAAGTTTTGAGTCCACCTGGGCAGCTTACTGTGCAGCACAGATCTGTCACTGAGTTATAAATGTTATGTATCTGTTGGTTGCTAAGGATCAAACACAGCAATCCCACACACATTACAAGAGAAAGCTTTCCCCTTGGCTCTCACCCTTGAGAAAGGGTACCTGATTTAAACCCAGAAACACAAGCTGAGGGTGGACTGGACTCTGGCAGTTGTCTGGTCTGACCCTCTGCTCAGAGCTGGGCCAGTTTCCAGTATACTGCTCAGGGATTTTCCAAGTAATTCATTTTCAGATTACAAAAGATTTACAATCTTTTGTAAATATTCACAATGGAGTTTGTTTCTCTGTGACAGAAATGTAGTGACAGTATGGCTGGATTGTCTGGGATCCATCTTACCAAAATTCACATCATAGCATCTCCCAAAATCTTGTTACTGACAATGAACAGAAGGCAGGTGTGCCTGCCAGCTAGAAACATCTACCTTAGGGTGAGATCATGTCAGCAGCTCCCTGCACTGCCTGCTAATGGAAAAAGATCAACTCAGACATCTTTGGACAATGACTTGCATCCACAGACATCAGGCACGTAGCCCTGAGGTGTAGCCAAGGCTCATTTTTCATTGTGACAACTATGACTCTTAGGCCAGACATCTCTTCAGCATCTTCAAACTTATTTCTTTTGTTGGACTTGGATAGAAATTCATAACTGGAGGCTGAAGCTACAAATGGAGAGAAGTTTTTCATCTGGTGATAACAAGCCTCAAATGTAGACAGGATTCTTGCTACTACACCACCTCACAGCTAGAAAAGTTCAATTACAGTGTATTTATCTGCTACCAGCAAGTAAGAATCATGTTAAATCTTGTCTCTGCTGGATGTAAAGACACCACTTTGGTAAGGCAAAGAAACTAATCATCTTTCTGCAGAAGGTAATCTGGAAGACAACACATATCACTAGCAAGATATTTTACTCCAAAAAACCTGGAGTTTGAGCTCTAATTTCTAGAGCAGAATTAAATCACTATTAACTACTTTCAAATAGTTTTGCTCATGCAAGTCAAACTCTTTACTGAAATAAAGCAGGAGTTTCCAAACAGAAAAATAACTTCAATACATATTGTTGCTGCCAAATATCAGGACCACCTATAGTTTTTGACATAAAGTGGCTATATAAAATCAGCTTTATAGATGTAGTTCTAGAGTTCACACTGTCTAGTTTATTTCTCTGTAAAAGCCTGTTTTGTCTGTGCCAATATTCACATGACATCCCACCCAACAGACAATGGCTGCTCCACTGTATGGACTTCTGTATGTGTTTGTTTTTTTAAAGCACAATACATAAGGTGTGAGCACAA
Source organism: Trochalopteron elliotii (assembly GCA_024734555.1). NCBI lineage: Eukaryota > Metazoa > Chordata > Aves > Passeriformes > Leiothrichidae > Trochalopteron > Trochalopteron elliotii. Next base: position 788,512 of record JANPWX010000396.1, read on the forward strand.
GGAATGAAGCTGGATGTGAAACAAGCAATACAAGAAGAGTTTCAGGATCCCCATCTGCCCATGCTGCAATTGTACACGGCCAACAGATGATGGCACCAAAATTCAGTCTGTTGGCACATACTGCTTAGGAATTGACAAAGTGCTTGGGCAAATACATCAAAATAAACGTACTGAAATGTAGCTAATTTAAATTGCATAAAATAGACACGACTAAAGGGAGGATGGAATGCACTTTTTATAGTAAATCATCACTTTTCCCTGCTCCCTCTTTGGCCACATCTCAAAGACTTTGTCTTTCAAAGTATGCATAGTCACAGTCTGACTTCTGAGGGACACTATGGACAGATATTCACATTAATGGCATCATCACACCTTCAGCCTTTGCTAATCTTGCTCTGTGTACAGCAGTAAGAATGCTCTTAAAAGCACATGCTAACTACAGGGTCAAATGCACAAGGCAAGAATGTGAAGCTCAAGAATGTACTTCCAAAAGCATAAATAATTGGGCTGTTAGAATCAACAGCCATGTTGGATGAAGTCACAAATGTCCTACCCCATCATGGATAATTCCAGGAGTTTCTTCAGCCTTTCTCAGTCACTCTGGTTTAAACACCATCAGTTTTGGCCAGCACTTGAAAATCCATGTGGTATATAAATATTCATAAACTAATTTATGAGAAATACAGTCTCCCTTCACTGATTCTCAGGTAAACATCAGGTGCAGCTTTAAAGAAGCAGCAGCAATACAGTTTTAAAGTGGCAAGAACTGTATATATGCTTTAAGATTTGACAACTTGATTAGCAATAGTATTTCTAATGCTGATTATATCTTAAAGCAGGAAGGAGGCAGGTGTTGAATAACTAAACAAAGTACAACAAACAAACACTTTGATGTTTAACAATTTACTGGGCTTAGGCATTCCAGAGGTGCAATGAAAGCTGTGTTCTTTAATCTATGAGAAGTGTTTTCTGTTTGCCATATGTTTGCAGAGCCATCATTAAAACTGTAATTTTATTATTGGAATGGGCCTCAAAAATATTATGTCCCAGCATTACCTCCTGGAGCCAAAGGTCAGATCAGCATTTTGTTCATGGTATTAAGCTTTGATATACCTTAAACAAGACAAAGAGGTCCATTAATTCTGGAAGGGCAAAACCCCATCAACTATACTTGCTAGAAGTATAATTAGAAGGTTGAATTCTACAGTTTATAATAATGTTAGTGGCCACACAGTTTTAAAGGGGAAAACTCACTGATATTTCACAAGGGGTATTTAAAATTCAAAAAATACCACAAAGTTTAATTATGGAATGTAAAGAGTAAAACATTTTTTGACACCTGACACATTCATATGTTCTTGTTGCCAAAATGACTGCATTGAAATTTGAAAGCTTAAAACTGCATCTCCTGTGTTTAGAGATCACTGTGAAAGCAATTTCTATAACCTGCCCATTTATCCCTGCTAGCTCATTCATTTACTGATAGGACTGTCATTTGCTGACAGACAGTAATGAAGGTATTAGTAGCTGGTTTATCCTGCTTTGTATATTTTATATATCTTTCCTCATTAAAGAATATTTTGACACATTAGAACAAGACAACATTATTCTTTATGCCTGATGCACAGGTAGCACCATTTTACTAGTATGTGCCTATGTTAAAAAAGAGCAAAGATTTTTATTATTAGAAACTGTGCACTCTGCTTTTAAATTATGTCAGGAAAAGGCTTTAGATGAGATGTCAAAATCCGGCTATTCAAATATGCAAACATGACTTTTTACACCACTGAAAATAATACCAAGATTCAAAACCTACCTTTGTTATTCATGCAAAGTATGTTGCAGGGATTATTTTTTTTATAACTCTGAAGTTGTCTGTACTGTTCCAAAGTAAATCTTCTGTTCTATATGACCAATGCTTCTCCCTATATTTTCAGTATTACACCTTGGTCACTTGTTCAGGAACAGCCTTGTAAATGAAAACACCGGAATGGAAATTAGGAAATACTTTGTTTCTACAAAAGATACCATATATTCTCTGCTTCATCTGATTTTCATAGAGGGCTTATTTTAGAAAGTTGCTTTTTCTCCATATTTCAGACGTGGATCCATTAAAATCCTTCCTTTCTCCAACCTCCCATGTCAACTTCTTACAGGATTTTTTGTTAACTAGGTAAGAAAAAGGCACACCATATTTATACCATGTATACTGGGTTGGGCTTCTGCATGCAGCTGTGAAGTGAAAAATTAGGGGTTAGGATTAAAAGGCCAAAGTTGCACAGTTAAATTAGCAGTGTTAATTACCAGTTCCCTAAGTAGCTAAAATAAAAAGCCAGGGCAGACTAGAAGTGATTTTGTTCAGATGAAGTATTTTACATCTTTTCCTTGCATTACTGTTTTTTTCTCACAAGACCATAGATCAGTTACTAAACGACCAAAATCTATCCCTGTCTTTGTCAACATCTAAGTGATTAAATACCACTTTATCACAAAAAGTGAGCCTTGAATGATGAGAAAGCAGCCTGCCTCATATACAGGCTGTGAAATCAAATGTTATCATAGAATGGTTTGGGTAGGAAGGGACACTATGGATCATCAAGCTCCAACCCCCTGCACAGGCAGAACACCTTCCATCAGCCCAGGCTGCCCAAAGCCCATCCAGCCTGGCCTGTGGCAGTGACAGTGTGACAATTCTGCTGAGGTGCTGCTGTCCTGGACTGCTCAGCCACTCCCCCTGAGCTTCACCAGCCACTGCACCTGAGCTGCTTTGAGTCCACTCATGGGCTGGCACCCTGAGCTGCCTGCACTGTACACGAACCAAGGCAGGCAAGACTGCTTCAACAGGAACCTCAATCAGACATCAGGTGAAAACACCCATTAGCACATCTATTTACACATAATTTGCAGAACAAAGGCCCTGGAATTAGTAATCCTTAAAGCAATACAATGCTAGCCCAATATCTGGCTAAACCCTCCAGGAAAATACAATTATCAAAGTTGCAATTCCAACTAATATAAATCAGAACAGAGAAACTGGAGGGTCAGGGGAGGAGCCTGTGACTGGTAGTAAAGCACCAGAAGTATAAACAGAATTAATTTCTCCACTCCTAGAACACAGCTCAGTGATGAGCAGTTAGGGAAGATGAAAATCTCAGGAGGAGCTCCAAGAGGCTGCACCTTCCTGGCCACATAATAAAAAATGTCTTTTGTTTTAAAGAAATGCATAAGGTTTATAGTGCTGTATTTATCTTTGTCCATCTTTTTAATCACATCCAAAATACCATGCTCTGTTCTTCTGGGACAAACATATGTGTGTTCATGTATCTGTGTATTTTAGTAATTTATATAGAACTAATCCAGTGGTCTGAAGAGAAATGCACATTACATTTAAATGAGCAAAGGGAATAACAAAGAAAACAGATAAATCCCATTACAGGTGTCTGTGAGGAAGAGAATACTGATGTGGAGCTCCAGTTTGAGAATTTTAACAGCTGTCAACATTAAAATACCCCAGTGGGAATTAGAAGAGTAAAGCCTTGAACAAATCTTGCAGGTTACTGATGTTTGGCCTGTGCATCCACAGAGGGTTGAAATTGATGGAGCAATGTTTAAACTCAGTGATTTAGGATAATTTTGTATTCTGGTAAAACTCATCTTCATCATCCAGAATGAACGCCTGTCTTTTACCAAGAGAAATCTAGTAAATATTGCATTTTCAACCTCCTAAATGCTCAGACCAATATTTGTAATCAGAGGACTAAAAGTACTGTCTCACTCTTAAATGTAGCAAGATTTAAATTGTAAAGCTACTAGTAGCTTGCTTTAGTTACCCCACTAGAAGGGTGAGCTAGGTTCAATAATAGAGCATACAGTAATGTTCAGTGAACTTAATTTCTGTTAATTAAAAAAAAAAAAAAGAGAGACCCTCCTTAAGAAGAGAAATTTGTCTTGTTCGTAGACATATTTGCCTTATGTTCATCCCCCCTGCTACAAAACATCTTTTCTTACCCTCACACAAGTGTCCTCCAAAGTTCCAGCATTTTGTGCAAAGAACTATGTGGCTTTCTGCAATATGAAGCACTACACTCAATATTCACAGAGAAAAACACTACAGGATCCAACCTACAGCAGGATTTGGCTTTCAAGGTTCAGAGATGCTTGGATTTTAATGCTTGGTTAACACCCTTCAGTATTTTAAACTACACACGATTCTCAAAACTTCTGTAAATAATGGACAGTTCAAAGAGACTTTCTATCTGCTCTGGGAACAAAGGGTTTTCTTTCTAGTCACTTGGTAAAAAAGGATTCTGATATTGTGTTCTTCTATTCACTGATCTATCCAAGTAATTTTCAATTAGTAAAGTAAATAATTACAGGTTCCAGGAAGACATAATGCTTATTAACACTTTTGCAACCCATTAGAATACTCACCATAGAATAAAATGAGCCCCTCCTATGCTCACTTATCCTTAAAAGAAAAATCATAGAAATAAAAATAGTAATAAAAAATTATTTAGAACAGTTGATGTTAATGTGTTTGTGAGAGAAGGAAAGAGTAGCTTTAGCTTTCTGTGCCAAAGGTGATGAACTGCTCCACTGGTGAAGTCAAGCCTGTTAATTGTTATTTTGAAGGTCATTCACAACTATTGCAAATGAAGGGCCATTCTCAATCACTTGTAATAAAAGGGATGTCCAAAACACATATCCAGAAACAGGTTATGAAACATCATACAAATGAAAGGTAATTTGCACACACACATAAAATCTCACATTTGAATCCAAAAATATCAGTGTTGTAAAACTGGTATTTAAAATTCAGCATATTTACAACATAATAGAACTTCTGTAAAATAATGTGGTTTCCCAACTGTCAACCATCTAAGTGAGCAAGAAAAATGAGGTGCAAGAGAGATTCTTTTCTTAGAGTCCACCTTCTGCAGTGAAATCTAAACTATGCTTAAACCCAGGTTTTTACCTAACTACAACACAATAGTATTTGGCTAAACCTGCAGATCTCCAGGGATTATTAACCCTTTACTAGTAAATGTAACCTTTAAATTCATTTTTTGCAGATTGAGGAAAGCAGAAAAGAAAACACTGGATTGCAAATCTAAGGTAAATAGAGCACTAGTCTAATTTCTTAAATGAGCCAAACCTATCCAGTGGCTGGAGAACAAGGAGCATGTGCTACTCATCCCAAAGCTGTCTGAAGGTTAAGGGAAAACAGGCTACATCCTGCAGCACTAACTCATCAACTGCCATGGGGAAATCTGCTTAAGTACAGACTGCTGGGGATGGTCTGCAGTGTGTACTCTTCAGAATGTTGCTAGAGAAACTAGGTAGTTACAAGCATATTTGAAAGAGAAAGGACCTGACTGTAATTAGGGAAGAAGTGTGCATTAAAGGCTTTTAAAATTTAATTTGGATACCAAATTACCTCTTATTTCTCTTTCCTTAACAAACAATAACAAAAATCTTATGACCTAAGTGTCTTTAAAATGTAGAACAGTAGCTATTACTCAGTGATAGTATTGTACTACCACCCTGAAAATACCACCCCAGTGAGGTCTTGCTGTACTTGCCCTACAAATATATGAATCAATCCTTATCCTAAAGAATTTGCAGTTTGTATGTTATAAAGGCTAATTATAGTGTGAGCATAAACCACAAAACCTCCTAGAAGCGGCAAAAATCCAAAAAAATCAAGATAATTACAACCCTTGCTCATCCTGATTTTTGAGGCTATTTTTAGAACAGCACAGGCTGATGTGCTCTGAGCTTTTTTATATTTGCATTAAGTCCTCTGTGATTCCTCCTCTGAAAAGTGTGCATATGCTGAGTCCATGTGAGATGCTACCACTGGCGCTTGTCATAAGCATTAAATCCCTCTCAAGCTTGTTTACAGCTCAGCACTTGTCATACTGCTCCCCTGAGCTTCATGCCTGGTTGGGTTTTTTCTTTCTCTTTGGCTTTGTGAAAGATTTAATTTCTTTTTTGTTTATGTGTGTACTTACACTTGCAGGTGCAGAAAAGGAAAAAAAAAAAATCACTGTACCCAGATGTTCTGAAGCTGCAGTAGCATACATACAGCTGAAATTAAGGAGAAAAACTGTAGCAGATAAAACCAACTTTCTCACACATTCTATAGCTTATTTAATAAACTTATCATGTTTCGTTGAGAAAAAGACACTCAAATTCCATTTTGGGAAGACCAGAATATTTTACAGTTGTTTTTCTTTGCCCTTTGGCAAAGAGCTTTTTAACATCTGAATGTGGTCCAATGACTCCTATTTCAGTTTCACTAATATCCTCTTGTAATGGTTACAGACTCCATCACCACTACAGCTACTGCAAACCAAGCTGTCTTAGCTCATTACTGAGTTTGTTGAAGCTCACAGTTTCACCCAAATTTTCACTCAGAATTTGAAAGTTATATTAAAACAAACAAACAAACAAACAAACAAACAAAAAACAACCACCCCAAAAAACCAAAGCACACCCTAACCAACCCTCTTGCTTCTGTAGTAATAGCAGAAGTCACAGAAGTCACTATCTGGATTGCCTGTAGAGACTCCAGTTCTGATCTCTCATATCACATCTAGTTAAGCATGTCTGCATTTCACAACTGTCACTGCTTAACCCTGCAATTCATTTACCCACCACCTAGTGCAACAGGCCACAAGTGGTGAAAATACCAGTATCTGTGGTTTCACAGGCACCTACTGCAGTCATCCCTCTCCACACAGAGCAATCAATGGTTTGTCTGCTTCACCTTCTGCAGCTGCATGCAGAGCCTGCCCACATGCATCTTCCCAGTCAACCCAGTTCATCCACACAACATGTGTGTGGAACAAAAGAATTCTTCTGAGGACTTCTTTCTGATAAACTTTTACCTTCTGACTTTTCTAGTCATGCACAACTCGCAACACAGAACTTGCTGACAACAGGAATAACAAAAATATAAGCATCTGATGCAGGACCCACTGGAATTTTAAAGGGCACTCTTGTGAAACCTAAAGAGATGAATCTGCTTTTTTTTTTAGCTGTTTTCAGCTTCAGTAACTTCCTCTAGAGCTCCACTGGACACTATGTGGAAGAGCCTGATCAATGGTTCTGTGACATGACCTCTACAATCACAGCATTCTGCCCGCTGATAAAGTGGGGAAATCAATTTTTTTACTTTTATACCCAAGTATTTGTGGGGTTTTCTCTGGATTTCCAGCAAGCATAAACATTTCCTGCTCTGCATGTTCAGCAGGGTAAATGACACATAAGAGATCCTAGTGGACAATACAGGTGATGTGCAGAAAATGCTTTTCACCTCCCCACAGCCAGATATATTGCAATGATAAATATTTCACTTGATGGGCAGGAACTATGTTTGGACCAAGTGAACTTTGTCAATTATTGATCTCTAACTAACTGGTGTACATGATACCCAAGAATATCAGGTCACAGTCAGGTCCAATCTTGGTGCTGTGAAGTGACTGGTAACAGTTTTGTCCAGTGCTGCACAGAATCTCATGTTTCTTGATAGATGTGTCTACTCTCATTAACCAAATTCTCATTAAATAAAAGACTAGAAGTAGAAGCATTTTGCTTGTAAATGTTCTATATTCCACTCACAGTGAAGTTCCCATTTGCTGCTGCTACTTATTGATCTTTTATTGCAATGAGGCATCTTGATAATCCAATGACACTCTTCTGTTTGCTGCTTTGTATTTTCTCTGGAGATTCTGTTCAGAATTCCTACCACCTTTAGCATCACCTATAAAGAAGAGAATACAGCTATTATGGCAGGGAGTCAGTTCAGAGGGGATATATTTTACCCACTCTAATTAAGGATAAGCAAAAGACTGACCTTCTAAATTTTTTTCATAGTTTCCTCTCCTTGTTCCCTGTATGTTTTGCAGGGTAACATACACATAAAAGAGACGTGACCAAGAAATTCTCATAACAATGAAAGTAGATTGTAAGCTCTCTCAATGAATTTTTTTTGATGGAAAGAACAACACATTTATAAGGACTGTGTAAACACATTAAATAAAGAATACATTAATGTAAACCACAAATTATGTGCGAGGACAACAGATATATTTTTTACTGCTGCCAAAATATGAATAGCAATTAAGAGGTAATAATGTGTCAAAAGCTTCCAAGATAGTTGAGTAGCTCACCTAGTCAAGAAGCGTGCTTGGATTAGTAAAATGCTCTAATTCAAGTATAATGGCAACTTTAGAACAATCTGTTTAGACAACTTTATGCTCAAAACAGCCTAAGGATTGCTGCTGAACTCTCATTTTTAACATGATAAAAACAAGATCTTTTTGTTTTATTACTCTGTTCAGGTACATCAGGGAAAATAAAATCAAGTTATGTTTTCATTATAGTTGCACATAACTCTGTGTGTGTACACAAAGAAAAGTAACAGGAATGCAGGAACAGTCCAATGTAGCTCAGGCTTCACTTGACTTCCTACACTGCCACCACTTATCTATCAAGTTCATTGTTTCTAAAGTTTTCCTTTAAGGCTGAATGATTCCTAATTAGTCACAGTACTGGGATTCATTTTGACTGCCTCTAGTCTGTCCCACTGAAATGATACCTAACAAATGCACTGGATTTCATTAAATAACCTGGGAAATGATATTATGTGCCTTCAACCTGTTAGCCCCAAGAAGTAGTGAAGTCTTTCCAAGATTAGGTGGAAAGACAAATCTTGTCTGAAAACCAGAGAAACTGATACACAAAATTCAATCCTCATTTCAGGCAGCAAACACACAGGTAATTTAAACATGCACAATTTAAAAACTATTAAGCATTCATGTTCCAATTCTACACCATTTAAAGAGAGGAAAACAAGGGCTTCTATTTTTTGCTAGAATATCGTGACTGATCCATATGAAAAACACAAGAGGCTGTAAGATCACAACCACAAGTGATATTCCTTTAGTCAAAAGGATTAATTCTTAATTACACTATTTAGAAGCAAAACATAATAAGGCTACATTTTCAAGGCTACCACACTGTCAGTATGAGACAACTTCCTTCATAAAGAAACCACTTTATTCCCCCAAAAAATCTGTAGAAAATAGATCTTTTGACTTAAATGCCTAACACTGAGACTTTAGTGAACTAAAGTAGGAAATGCAGTTTATTTACATTAGATTCATAACATCAGCAATCTAGCAATGCTGCTTAAAAATGGAGAATTGCTTGCTGAAAAGCTACTGGTTTTGATAATGAACCTGATCTTATTTTAGCCTGATTACAGCCCACACATGTAATTTCAGCAGTCAATTTCCTTAATATGAAGATAAACTTGCCCAAACATAAATGCAGATACAGATATAATAACATCACAGTTGTCTTTCTGGTTGTCAGAAAAAACCTCGACCTCTCTGATATAATGGCTTCGACAGGAAAAAGCCCCTCAACAAACCCAGCACATTTTTATGTCAATAAACACATCAGCTTTACAGCACCTTGAAGGCACAACTGCATTCACCTTCCTTCAAAGTATTTCACAGATAAACATTTTCCACTTCTTTGTTTTCTTTAATCTGGTGCAAAAAGGAAATATCAACTTTACAAGGTTAATTTGGGTCAATGAAGTGACTGAACACAAAATTTTAATTAGCTGTCCTAGTGCTGCAACAGTGATCCAAAACTCCAAAGGAACTCTCTGCATAGTGTCTGTAAACTAAGATGTAATACCAGTCAACACACTTTCCCTTTTAGCACAGAACTAATGGGGAAGATTAGAGTCAAAATCCTGCATAAAAACAATGTTCAAAGGAGATAACATGCCATACTTCATTGAGGGACTGAGAACTGTCCTTTTGAGCTACATTAAAACTGGCATAACCATTTTCTTAAAAGCAAAAATCATTCAAAGCAATCATAAAACATACTTACCTTTTTCTTTTATTAAGGGCACGTGAAGCATACATCAAAATACACAGCATGCAACCAGACAAAGTAAGTTCACAAGCTGCAAAAACCAACATTAATGAAAATAAAAAGAGAACAATTACGTATAAATTTGCCCTACACAAAAAATTTGAAGTGGTCTGTAACAAAATTCTGCTGTGACAGCCTGTGGTCACAGTCTTCAGATATTTGTGTATCTGACAGTATTAAAAAAATGACTGCTCTCTGCATGCCAGCATATAAATAACAATGCTTAATGCCTGCAGAAAAGCTTTAAGATCTTTTTACTTAAGGTGTTGCAGAACACAAGAATTACTCAAGATTCTTTACCCTGACCTTTAGTTTCTGATTCCTTCTAGAAGTAGCACAACAGAAATGAGGTTCTCTCTCTCTCTGCCCAAGGAAAAGAAAAGCTGACAAAGTTTTGTTCCAGAAACTTCCTTGTATCACCCAATACTTAGAATTCAGCATGAGCTACAACTGGATTTTTTTGGGTGTGTTTACTCAGCCATTCCATTTAGGAAAATCTGAACCACAGGTCAATCAAAGCTTCTCTCCCAAGCTGCACAAGGCAAACAGACACTGATTGCACTTGAGGAAGATCCAAGGGACTGAATGTTCACTGATCATGATGATGACTGCAGTCTTCTATTAAATGTCAATAATGTGGACAGCACATGACTTCCTTAAAAACAACCATTATAAACACAAGCTGCAGTGATTATTCAAGCAAATAGGATAAAGCTCTTGAGATGAGGGGAAAGTGATTCTACTATGGACACCAAGAATTGACTGGTTTTTAGTAAGGCAATGAAAACTGGAGGTGAAATGTCTTCTCCAGGACAAGAAGAGACTGACACAGTGTAAGAACTACTGATGGCTGGATGGAAAAACCAACTTTCAAATGACTCAGAAGCAGCAAATTGAATCATGTGCAGTTATGTTCAATTAACTGAAAACACATTAATGAAACTTGATCCTCCAGAGCAGCTTCCACCAAAAGTATCAATTTAACTTACCTCTTCTTTGGGAAACCTCCCAAAATAACATGATAGAAACTAATATTTGTACTTGTGCAGTTTCCTACAGTGTTTATGAGCAAATCTATTACTTCATATAGGAAAAACAGTAATGAGTTTTAGTTTTCCCCCCTTCACAAAAACACCATGCCAGTGTTTCCATGATCTACCTCCCCTGCCTATGAAAAGCTACCTGATGTTCTTGCTAGAACAATCAAGATTTCACCTCTTCTTTCAGAAGGACCAGAAGATATTTGAGTGGTTTGTATCTAACATTACTTTTTGCATAAGTGTTGCCAACATGGTTTGAAACAAGTGACAGAATAAGCAGCTGAGATGATATGGATATAATTCTGCCAAATCTGCCAGGTTTTGAATTCTATTTGCCACCTTTTCTCAAGGCTACGTGGCCAAATCCTTCCAAATTCTTATTAAAATGGTAAATGTCATAAAGATTTAATTGCATAATAAAAGACATATATAAAGACATCTATAAAGTCCAGTTGAACTTAATAATTTTTAACACCACATATCAGAGCACTATGCAAAATATATAATTTGCACGGAAGGTCACCAACCAGACTCAAAATACTACAGATTTCTCTGAGTTTCAACACAGATGCATTCAGAAACTCCTCTGGTGACATCCACCTCCAGTTTTGTAGTTGATGAACTGCTTTAAACTCCATATAATAAAGCATGGCAATGAGTAACCTTCCATGTGTAAAAGCATGAAGACATCAGACTGGTTAACCAAACCACTGTTTAATGATTTCACTAAAATCTTTAAAGAACAAAAGAATAATGCACCTCATTCTTCTCAGCTTTTTCATGTGTTGTGGTATTTGAAGTTCTTCCAGTGGCAGATCTCAATGAACTGTGAGTACATAAAGTGTTCCACTCTTTTTTTTTTTCTCAAAAGTCTTCTACATGTGCATGGATGACAATGAAGATGCAGTCCAAACTTTAAACTATACATCTCTTTAGAGCTTGAAGGAACTTTTGAGGCTGCTGAGATCTGGTTTATTTAGAGGTTCCAACAGTAAGCTGGATGATCTCTAGATTTTAATATTGTTAGACTCAGCAGCTGAGCTTGGTGAACTTAAAAGGACAGGAAACTTCAGTGGCAGGCTGATGGGCCAGAAAAATACCTGTATAGTCTGGAAATGTTAGCACATCATATCACAATACACAGGTACAAAGAAATGTTTATGCATAGGCACTTACTCATTTAATTCTAAAATAAAACAAACAAACCAAAAAAACTAACAAAAGATCCCCAATGAAACATAGGTCTCAAATTCACAATACTGAAGCTACTTATTTTTTGGGAACTGTCACTTTTTAAAAAAATGGGAGAAGGCTATGCCCAAAGTTTCAAGCTGTGCATAAAATTATACACAAAGACAAATTTTTGTTGCAAATATTTACTCAAAAAGTAATAATTTACAGCAACGCTTTTACAGCTGTTCAAAACATTTAGCATTCATTAAAAACAAAACTGTAACTCAAAAGCACATTCTGAATGTTTCAAATGGAGAACTGGAATCAAGAGAGCAAGCTACTGTTAATCATATGCATTCCTAAATCTAGCTAGCTAGAAGACAAAAATAACCCCCAAAACCAAAAACCCAAACCAAAACCAGCAGCCATCTTTCTGTACATAACTTAGACTACAAAATGTCCTGAAATTGAACTATACAATTCTACTTTATATGCCCTTGTGTCCTATTTTTAAGTTAGCCAGTAGCAGCTGCAAAATGGCAGAATGCATGCCAGGTGGTGTTTCCAGTTTGGAGTTTTCCTTGTTTCTGCTTAAAACCATTTTTACATTAATTCATACTTTGGTGTGACTTACAGACCATTCCTATGGGTCTACAGCTAAGAATAATGAACCCAATGTTAAAGCCTAACAGCTACAGTACTTTCAGCATTATGTTCTACTTAATGTTCTGTATTTCTGCACAGTGAAAACTCCACAAATATATATTTTTATTGTAATAATTTCACTTTCACTGAAAGTTTATTAAGGTAAGTTTACAGCCTGGCAGGATTACACCTGTACAGAGGTGCACAAATTTATATACTTCTGTTCACGTGCTTTTACAGACAGGAATGTGACACCAAGTCCCAAGGTTTATATTTACCTACACTATCAGCAGACCAAAAACCTTCATTACAAGTGTGCTCCATATCAGCATCAGAAGTGAATTCATACTCAATCCCCAGTTCAAGGATATTCACACTAAAGAATTTAGAAAAATACTTTCTGGGCGAACAAATCACCTTATCCTAGGCTAGTTAACTATAAAAAAATTAGAATTTTTACCTCTTTTCAAGCATCAATCTAATAATATATCACATCCAAGAGACAGGAAGATACATTTTAACATGTTACCTTTATGAAACTTAATGAATTCAGTCATACATACACATACATGCTACTTTCATATGCCAACTTCCCTTTGGTGTCTCTTTCTCTTCTCCTCCCTTTTAAAATTTTTCATTTTTAGCATCCATGAGCACACTCATCAGGAACGGTCCATGGTGTCCTTACCATAGTTTAAAACAAACAATAAAATTAACACAGTTTCAGCTTGCTTCATGTTCATCTGTCTTGTCTGCAGTCGTTTCCATCCTGCTGGGATTGCTTTCTCTACAAGTCTCATCCGTTTGTTCAGCGAGCTGTCCTGCTTTCTTTGACGAAGGTGCAACATTACCTTTCTGGAGAATTTCAGTAGCTTCATGTTCTAGTACTTCTGACGGAGTTAAAGGCTCCAGATGAATACTGCCTTGTTCACTGATGTCTGAACTCACAGATTCAGGCTCATCCCTCTTTCTCAGGAACTGCTCAAAGCTGACATCCTCACCCAAGGTCAGCTTTAAGTCCCTGACGTTCTTTGCTGCCGGCGCGGTTCCGTCCAAGGCGCGCCCCTCAGTCTGCTCAGCCAGGACAGCACCATCTGAACCTTGGCACCTTTTCATCTCACTTGCACTGAGAATGCATTTTTGTTTCTCATCTAACTGTTTGTTATGAGCTGTATCACAGGATGCTCTTTTCTCATGCACAGAGTTCTTTGAGCTGTTGCCAGGGAGCTCCAAACTAGGAACGTTTTCTGTATTTGACAGTGATGAGTCTTCACTCCTTTCAACAGATGCAACTTTTTTAGTTTGATTTCGACTGCATTCTTTTGTTTCTTCTGAGGAGTCATGCTCTTGTTTGCTGAAAAAAAAAAAAAAGGAAACAAGTTATTTTTAGATATGATTTTTATAATTTTATGTTATAAATGAAATAAAGCAATGCCTGGCTATACTCTGCAAAGTGACACTCAGAGTATTAAAGATTTCCTCTTTGGGATTTGTCATGAGGCTTCATAGCAAGAAAGGCAGAATTTAATTAACAGCTGCATTTTTCTTATCTATTTACAAACTCAGCTTTGTATTTAGCAGTCAATTAATGCTCTAGTGCTCACATTTCAGCTCCAGAAAGGAAGGTTGCCTTTGTGTGACACATGGAATTTCCCAAAATAACACCTGTAGTTCCTTTACCTGCACAGCCTCTTTGACACAGATGCAGATAAAATTGCTTTATACCTTCATACCACCAACTGGCTCTGCAATACTCTAAAGCTAACAGCTGGAAATCTAAATTAACAAATGCAAAATTTATTGGAGCAATCACAATCTGGATTCACTGAAAAAAGTGAATCTGTGAAGCAGCATTTTCAGTCACCTTTTAGAGTAAAACTGTGTGTTTATAAAGAGGAAATACAGAAATAGAGAAGTTCAATTTTTCCAATAAAGATTAAATCTGGTAAAAGTTTAATACAATTTTTCATCAATCCAAAGTTTTTCAGAATGACAATCAGATTGAATTACCTAAAATGATGATGGTGACAGAAAAGAAAGAGTGGGGGAGAGGAAAGGAAAAGCTGGAAGAACAATAATTTGTCTGATTTCAGATATAAATTCCACATAGACAGTAAAATTAGGAGCAAATTTTCCCAAATTAATTTTTAAAATTTAAATAGAAAGTAACAATCAGAACAGTAACATGCAGAAAAAAGCTGTGAGAAACACGGTATCACCAAATATATCATTAATCAAAATGTGGTTTTATTTTAATTCTTCAAGTGTTTTTAAAAGTGGTTTTAAACGATTTTCGGCTAAAGATACTCAAATTCTGTAAGCAACACACAGTTCAGAACTCTTAAAATGAAGAGCCAATTCCTTGCTACTATGTTTTCTTCATGTATTTTCAAGCTGAAAACCTAAATATGTTCTACTCATCCTTTAAATTTAGTTAAAAGGAATTTAAAACAATTCCAGTAATTCACTTATACGATAAATGAATTTGAGTTCTACAGAAAACGGTTATTCTGGAAAAGAAGCTACAAGCATTCAGAAATTTGTTTTCAAGTATTACTTTTATTTAAATAAACTAATCCAAGAATATTCTATTTCCTACTGCTACTCTAGGTCAGAGGATTAATTTGAGCAGGAAGGAGAGACTGTTGGGATATCCTTCAGTGGTGAAAATTTGTTGGTCACTGGGGTAGTCATAGGAGTGTTTTCTTCCTGTTACACTGACTTTCCATTTATTATAAAGAATGAACTCAAGAGATAGGCCAACCTCTTTACCAAGTTCCAATCTGTATTTGCTACTTTTGTCAAACAGAAATGTTAGGGTTGGGGCTTTTCCTCATTCAGTGGGGTAGCTAAAGAGAAGATGACATTCTTGAATACACAATTTATCTATCCAAGTCCTTCTCTCTCAAACATCTAGAAAGAAAAGGGCAAAAAAAAAAAGAGTGGAGGGAAAACTCAAGACTAAATTCCAGTACAAAAGCCAAGACTCAGAAGCACCCATCAGCTGCAGCTGACATAACTGGTTTGTGGTAACTGTTCCTGATTTCATCATCTATTCCAGAGAAACACTTCAGTTACACAGGACCATACAACCACTAGGTCAATATTTAGAATTGTTCTCATATGAAAATCTAGTCACCTCTTCAGGAAACAGTGCATACACATTTGACTTCAGCTGCTCTTTCTCAACAAGCAGCTTGAGGGCAAGATGTAATTGCAGAGCTAACAGGCACAATATTGGGCTTCATGTGGGAAGTTTTCAACACAGATATGCAAAAACCAAAATAAAATAGGTTTTAAATAAAGGAATGACTAATAACTAATTATCCCACACAGAGCAGTGTTTCCACACTGAAAAGCCCTGATGGATTACATACATATGGATACACACAGAGAAAAGACTCACATCAAGAAACTTCTCCAAGGACAAATATGCCCTTAACATAGAAAACAAATTGATCACAATCTTCTTCACCTTCTGGTCACCAAAATCTCACCTTCATCCACCCAGTCCCTTTTTCTCATTCATTTTTGGCAAAACACAGAAAGGGAGGAACAAGTAGCAGGAGAAGAAAAGAAATATATACACGCATATTGTTGTGGAACTATCACATCATAAAAACAATTATCCACAAACAACAGTGATCTTTCAGATTGCTAAGCACAACAATAAGTTCCTTTAGGTACAACATTTCTCCAAAGTAATAATTTGCCTCTGCAATCAACTGCAGATGAACCAGCAGACCCTAGCAAATGTGATAATCCAAAATACCACACTAAATGAAAAATCATACAATATTTCAAGAATTTATTCTGTTAGTATGTTAGTAGCAGAAAAAGAAAAGCCTTCTACCCAGTATTAGCAACTAAAAGTCCTCTTAGTACTCTGTATGCATGTAGGACTGGTTACAGTGCAAGAAAACTAAAAATTCAGCCACCACAACCACAGGAGAATGTGAGAATGTTAACAGCTGTACTGTACAGAAAAGAGGATGTCAGTGAACACCTGGAATGCAAAATCTGACTTCTATTTAATGAAACCAGTGAGTCCAGGTTCATCCTCTGACCACCAAATATGGGATATGTGAATGACCTGGCTGCCAGAGAGTCTATCTGAAATCAGGGCTGACAATAGGAGCATTTCAAGGGACAGCTCTGAATGTCAGTGATGAGTCTAACAAGCACAAACACCCCCACCTCGGCATACAGAAGCTTAAAAATCAAAGCAATTTAGTTTTCATTTTTCTTATTGTACAGAAAATG
Organism: Trochalopteron elliotii; assembly: GCA_024734555.1. Taxonomy (NCBI): domain Eukaryota; kingdom Metazoa; phylum Chordata; class Aves; order Passeriformes; family Leiothrichidae; genus Trochalopteron; species Trochalopteron elliotii. The sequence continues at coordinate 805,596 of JANPWX010000396.1, forward strand.
TAAGATTTTGGTGCCAAGTGAGGCAGAGGAAAGCTAGGCTCTTATCACTTGATGTTTCAAAATCCTGCTAGCTCAAGCTTTTTTGCTGCATTATTTACAGTATTTTATATTGGTTATTTCATATTTGGATTTTAAAAATAATTCAGGGAAAAATTCTACAGCAAGACAGAGTTCAGTTCTATTCCCAGCCTGACATAATTTAAATGTAGAGCTGTAATTATTAGTTACCTAACAATTTCACATATTTGTTCTGCTATGAATTTGGTTGAGTATGCCTTCCATAAACAACATAGGTTTTAAAGACCAAAAGAAATAGACAAGAATTAACATTTTAAACTGTACTTTAAAATTGTTTCCCAATTGCCCCAGTAATATTGTTCACTCACAGAGAAGACAATAAAAGTTTCTTTTAACCATCTGGTCAATTTATTTAAAATCCTATAAAGTCTGACTAATTTGCCATTTAAGCTTTACTAACAATGTGTTTTGACACTTGGAAACTAAATTCTCTATGTCTTATTGAGAAAATACCTTACAACTGCCACTGAAAATTTTCTATAATAGAAAATATTATGAAAATAGTAATCAAACCCTTTTTGCCATTTACCTGATAAATAACACAGCACGTGTTATTTTATGTACCTGATTTCAAGATGCAGCTGATCATTGTATTTACCTTTCAAAAGTTGGTGTTTCTGTTTTTCCTTCAGATAAACTAGGTCTCAAAATTTTCTGTAATAATTAATGGTATTTCTTTTATTTTACATTCATGAGAGGCTGATGACAATATGAAGTTGTAGAAATATTTTCACACTGATATTCCTATGAATCTATTATGTAGCAGAAATTGAGCAAAGATCTCAGTAAAGATGTTTCCAAATAGTATTCTGAGTTAAAAAAAAAAATAAAAAAATCAACAAAATCCACAGAAACAAAGAAAAGTAGAAAGCAACTATTGTAGTCCTGTCCATAAACATGGAACCTCAATTATGCCTCAGTGAACAGCATGAAAACTAAATCTGGACAGTTTTATATTTGGACAGAAGAAACAGCTGAATTAAACTTGTGTTTTGCTAGCACAAAAAGGCAAAAAAAAGGGAAGGAAAAGCAAGTTGAAGTCAATAAATTTAAGCATGACACAGTGTTTGAGCCCTATAAATGCCTTACATTATGTGTAAACATACTGAAGACTCAAGAGAATGCTTGTCACAGAAGAAACTTTTGAGTCTCTATTAAAACTTATCCAATGAAATAAACTTTTTAACTCTAAACAATAGGAACAAATTCATTTTTCCTTCCATTTTCAGAACAGCAGAAAAGCATGTGAATGACAACTGCCATTTAGAAAAAGCTAACCAGTCTCCTAAAAGCATCTCACACACTACAGGGCATTTTACATATCATTCTTATTTAGGAAACAGTAAGTGCCTAAGTGACAAAATTAACTACTTAGACTTTTGCTTCTGTCTCAATACAATTACAGTTTCTATACTGTAAGTTAATTGTGGTTCAAAAATAGGAGAGGTCACTGTATATAAAGATGGACACTTAAAATTATTATTTGCATCACCTCATATTTAAAACCACATCAACAATGCCACATACTTTTGACATAGTCATTTTTCCCCCACAGAACTGGTATATTTTTGTTTCAATGAGGCCAGATTACACAACAAATATTTGAAAATTATATGGCAAAAGTTAAGCTTCTTCTATATTTTAAAATACTCTCTGCAATATGGCTGTGTGCTTTGTTCTATTTCTGTCATACAAAACCCAAAAACACATGAGCCATGCTAAGAAATTATTTCCAAATCAGAATTATTGCACTCTACCTTCTCCTCTGCCCTGGCTGACCTGTTTGCCTCTGAGAACAGCCAGGAGAGAACGATTTTTTGACCTATCTCCTGGAATTTTAAATGTTATGTTTTTAAACTACCTGATTCATGCATTTGTGTTTTTGGTTTTTCAGCACCCTAAGGGTCTGTTCTTCAACCTCCAGCTGTGTATTTCAATAAACAGCCAAAATGTCAAGCAGCTGGCTGCAGCAGAGTAACAGGCATTCCATGGCACCTTGGAAAAAACAACCAGAGGTTCCACACAGCCCAGACCACACAGACAGACAGCAGCCCACTGTTCTGAAAGGTCTTGGTTCAGCTGTTCTGTCAGCTCAGTCAGTTAACATCAAAGTAGATTTTGCTGTTCTGTGTTCTCTGTCTTTCCCAAATGTAAGAGCTACAGCATGGGGTTTGGGTTTTGGTATGTTTTTATTTGGGTTTAGACACAGGATGTTGCATTTTTTGTTTTACTTTTTAAATGGAAGTCAGTATTATGGGACACAAGTCTGTGGAGAAAAAATGCAAATTTGCCACCTTCTATAATGCTGAAAAACTGTATGGAATAAAAAAGAAAAAAACTAAGAGAAAACACACCTGAAGTGGTAATGGAATCTATGGAAAGGGTGTGACTGTGTAAGAGAATCTTCCCTAACAATACTGAATGAAAATGAATGGTCTTCCTATTTCTACAAAACCATTACTTCTGTTAAAGAAACTCACCAAACCCTTTGTATTTTGGAAAGCTGGCAAGCAGTGTTACAAAACAAATCTTTCCTAGGTCTGAGGGCTTCTCTGTCTCTCTCACCATCTGGGATTTCTGTAACAAGACTGCCCTTTCTGAAGGGCAACAAAAAGACAACTTCTTTAAAAAAAATCTGTAAAATCAGAATCCAAAGATGATATTTCTGAAAAAAACATTAAGAATATTTACTGTGAGATCGTTTAGATCCTGATAGGCCTCCAAAAATTACAGTTCAGAGTCAATTTTAATCCAGATCTCACAGTTACCAATTTCCAGGTTCCCAGAATATGAAGACACATGAGGAAATCAAACCATTCCTTCACTGGAGGATGGCATTGAACTCAGCCAAAGGGACTGAGCAGAAACTCCAAAGGGCACATCTCTGGTGTGGCAGCCCCACCAAAGGTGTGCCTCTGACACAGCCCAGCTTCCTGCAGTAAGACACAGAAATCTGGATTCTTACACTATGCAGATGCTCTCAACACCAGGATCAGTAATTTATGTATAATGAAAAAAGAATTGTCTTGGATCTTCACACTAGATACAGAGTTCAGAGATACTCTTAGACTGTCTGAAGAAAAGACAAGACCTTATTCCCCACCTCAGCTTCTTCCTCTCTAATGGAGATTTCAGCATGGGTAACTAAATAAGACTCAATGTTTTAAAATACTCTATGGTTGAAACAGAGAAAAGGATGAAGATACTTTAGAAAGCAATTTGGTAATCTGAAACTGATTTTTGAAGTTGATACTTATGCTGAGCTTAAATATTCTTAATTTCAGAATTCTGAGGTGTTTCATTGGGTGTACAGAAATTCTAAGGTAAAACATGTTTCATGTAAGCTCTTCCAGTTATCTTGCCTCAGGAAAACCAGGAACCAACAGTCTTAAGATAGTGAGCACTACTTTTATTTTAATTCTACTTGAAGAATGATCTCCTCACCAGAAAAGCCTTTTAAACCATCAGTGAGGTATTTTAAGGTCTGAAATGCTAAACTAAAAGTGCATAAAGCTACCTGTCAAAAACATTCCACAATATAAGCTCAGTTTTCTCTCATTTGTCTACCATAACCCAAATACCCAGAACAGAGCTGTACTTGACTTTAGGACAACTGTAAAACATTGCAGCTGACCTCCTACTATCTGGAGAGGATGCTTCCTGCAAAATACCTTTACAGGCACAGTCCATACATTAGATGAGCTATAAATTATTTAAATATATTGACTTTGAGAACCACATTAATTAAACAGCTTATCACAACATCACCAAAATTGATTTTCTGTGTTTCTATACAAAAATGTTATCGCAGAGATAGCAAGAAGTATCTCCTACAAACTTGTTAAGTCATCAGTTCTAACAAAATCTAACCTTTCAAAGGTTTCTTACAGAAAAAAAGTAAAACCAAACCCCTTCAAAATTGCTTATGCCTATATCTTCTTTGTTGATGCTGCATTAAAGGCAAATTTAATCTGCTGAAGTATGGTGTTGCCTCTATTATATTTAGATAATGTTATTAATCATAAATTAAATTATTCACAACCTCAGCAAGTCTTAATGGTTGTCTACAGGGGACAAAATACTTGACATAAAAAAACAGCTTTCCCACTTAAAATTTTATGAAAGCTGTATACTAATATTAGATTGATTAAGCACATGTATTTTCTTAAATCCAAAAAAGCAGTCTAAACCCAGAACTTTTAAAGAATTTAAGCACATAGTTTTTTAGCACACCATGAATACTTTCTAACATGAATGTTCTAGCAGCTAAACAGCACCTTGAACTGTAGCATGAACAATCACTTATTATTTATTACATCTTCATCTGCAACAATAGATGGCAAAAATATCTACAAAAAAGGGTTGGTTTCAGTAGCACTGTAAAAATACTCTCCTAATCAACAGATAAATAATCAGGATAAATCAAATGAGAACAATTTTTGGGTCAGGACTTTAAATACTCTGAAGTATTTAATCACGAGTAGCCACATCAGGATAAGATGATACAACACCAAATATTTAGCTTTACTGCTTTAATGATTTCTATGCAAGAACTTAAAACAAATATGTTGGAAATAACCATTGTCATAGAACAGTCACTCCTGTTCGAGTCACTAATTTAGACATGAATAGATGAGATATTGCATATCCAAGGACAAAACACACTGTTCTTCTTGTCTCAAAAAATTAAAGTTTTGCCACTAAATTAAATGTGTGTGAATTGGATCCAGTATCTATAGATTAATTTAAATCCATTATAAATGTTATTTCACAGGATCAAATTGGACAGATTTTGTGTGTTCATGTTTTATAGCTTATGGAGTAGATTCCAACTGGCTCATTTATGTTGGTTTGGAAATGAGCTGTTTGTAACATTTGGTGGTAACCACATCTTTGTTATTATGGTTTACCTTGGATTCATGATGTATACTCTCAACCTTAATTTTGTTTCGGAACAGTTTCAGAAAGTTGTTCATTCTAATTTGTAATTGGCAGAAGTTGCATGAATAGACACTAAACCATAGAAAATTATCACTTTGCAGTGTTCCCAACACTTTTATGATACAAGAAATCTTAAATCCTATAGGTCTCAAACATCAACAAAGGCAATACTTTCTTACAAAGGCAATCTGTGAAATCACAGTGCTTCTGGAAAGAACATTATGAAAATAAAACAAAGATTGTGACCACCTCCAGGTAAGTACAGCCTGTTGGTCCAACAGTTTTGAGCAGCTCTGAAAGCTTTCTAGAACTCTCCAAAGATTCTTCCCTCTACATGAACAATATAGTTGTTCATGTAGAACAACTACAATTGTTCAGAACAATAAAAAACACCCTTCAACTCTCAATCCTTTTTTAAAAATTGCCCATAAAAAAGGAGCAGCTAAGCACGAAATTTCACCTTGAGATAGTTGACAGAATGGATCAGCCATAAAACCAGAGACTCAGAGTAAAAGTCAAGAAACAACATTATTTCTGACACCTTGAAGTCTACATCCAGTTTGACCTGAAAATTTATTTGATAGATGAAGAGACACATAGGACTAATGGAAGAGATCTGGAGTCAGTAACAAAAGCCAGACTCTAAAATGTAGTTAAGCACAAATAGGAGTATTCTAATTTCTGAAATTCAGTCTCATTGCTTGCTCTGCTCTCACAATAAAAATCCATGTATTTACAGACACAGAGAGCTCAAATCATGAACACCATCTTCCCAGTAATCTCATATTTTCTTACAACCACAGGCTCACTGGGTAAGCAGAACAAATTCAGCTGGCATCTTTTGCCAAACATTTCTTTTTTGTCCACAGCCAACCAAAAGTAACCTTTTCTGGGATGAGTGTAGCTTCAAGAACCTCTAGAAATCAACTTTAAGTGGCTCAAGGTATCTTCCAGACACTCAACTGAATCATACCCAGCATTAAAAAATATAAATCTGTTTACACCCCAAAGAATGGAAAGGTCATTGGGTTTGGGATTTTTAGGTGTTTGCTTTTTTTTTTTTAAATGAATCCCACCTTCTAGCAGAAATTCCCTATTTTGACAGATGTCACTTTAAATGTTACACAGTTACATTTAACAGAATAACAGAAACAAACATTTAACTTTGCATGTACGACTTTCTAAACAAAGGTAGGACATAACTGACTGGTCAAGCAGTGACATTCAATGTCCTAAAAATAATAAAAGAGACAGGTTAAGGTACATACAAATGAAATCTTAATTGTTTGACCACAAGCTAAACTGGTTAATATCATGCTTATGCACGCTCTGTCCTTGCAGATATGATCCAATATGTTGAAATATTCATGTAAACTGTTGGGACCCTAAGAGAGATTTAATACTAAGTCAGATAGGTGCATTTGAATGATTTAGAAGTGCTTTTATGAGTTTTCCACACGAGTAACTTTTCCAAGACCTTCACACAAATGGAAACAGGATGTCACAAGGCCAATTGATTCTACATGAACAATTTCCACAAATCTCTCACATCTCTAAGTACCCTGTAAGTGTTTAAAATGCAAGTTCAAAACTTAAATTTCTGTAGCAAAGCTGCAAAAGAACCAAAGAATAATATTCCAAGTAAGATTCAAAAGATGCAGAATTGATATAACTTCAAATCCATGTGGTTATCTAGTGTCACTTCTGGGAAATTCTCAGAGAATGTTTCTGAAAGCCACAAAAACCTGCAATCACATTCCATTCTTCTTGCTGTGGGAAACCTGAATGAAAGGGAAATATGAATTCGACTTCCTCTGAAATGAACAGCATGTTCACAATGAAAACACAAACCCACTATGTTTTTCTGAATGCTGCTGTGTCAAAACAGAATTAAATCCTGCAAGAAAAACCTGGAGTAGGTAAGTGATGCTTGAAGCTGAACAGCAGCATTCAAGATGGAACACAGCTTCTGTCAGAAGGAAAAAAGACAGCAAAAAGAGCAAGACTTTAGAGTACTGAGTAAGTGTGCAGATGCTCAAACACAAAATATGCAGAAAAGACAATGGATGACAGGATCCTTGCCATTATTAGCAACACTACAACAGCTGCAGAAGGCCACTATCACCAGACCTGTGACTGAGTACTAGAAGTCAAGAGGACAAAAAAAAAACTGGTCAGAATGAATTTATCTCAAAGAATTTGATTATTCAGAAAAAGAAAGTGCTGCAAATCAAGAACAGCTTGCATTCACCAAAACTGAACTCTCACAACTAGGAAGTTGTGTCAGTGACTGACCCTTAAGTGAGGTAGGCTTTATCTACTATGCTGCTTGCAGGCTAGAAATGAGAGATTCAACCAAAACACATCCACTGTAGACAGGAGGCTGAGTTTGGAGGAATATTAGATGTTCATCATGGCAAAAGCAAAGGTCATTCCATAACCTGATGGATAAACTTGCCACAGATAGTCTAGAACTGAAGATTAAATCAGAAGCAGCAAATGTCCCAGCAGCTTGAGTAGAGCATCCTTGAAGATGAGAGATGATACCAAAAGAACAAGGTGTGAATGAACTGGAACTGTAGCTGCTCCACCCTCAGAATCAAGGCTCAATATATGTATGTATTTCCATTACATGCCTTCCTCCTCTCACAGTATTTTGGAGCAAAAAGAATCTTAGCTACCAGAGAGCAAAGCAGCTAATAAATTCCTTTGGCAAAGACTCAGTTTATGTAGTTACATGCAACAGAAGACATTCAAAGCATATTTTGCCACTATATACCATAAAGACACTGGCAGAAAAAAAAAATAACTTACTTGAATATTAAATAGATCAGGACTTGTATGCTTTAGTGAACACCCAAAAAGAATGACAAAGTCTTTGAAGGTGGGATCAAGTTCAGAACAAAGTAGGCTTTGACATCAGCCCACATACATCACCATTTACTCACTACCCTAGCTTGGGATGACACTGATAGACTGGAGCAGGGAAGAAATGCTGCACATGAGCAGCAAAGAGACTCTGCATCATGTATGTGAACTCCTGGGAAGCCTCTCTTCAACGGAGTACAGCCCCCAAAGAGCTGCCAGTCAATGCTGCAAAGCAGAGAACATCATCAAAAAGGGCCTTTGACTACAATATTGGGAGAAAAGACCAGACCTGCTGTCTAAAAGATGCAAGAAGAGAATACCACAGCTTCAATGCCTGAAGAAAAAGGAAAAGGTCTGGTCAGATCCTTGTTTGCTTACATACCAAAATAATCCCAAGCTGGACTGGGTTCAATTTTCTGGTCCACAATGATGTATCAGTGAGCCAAGGCAGTATAGGATACCTGCTCACTTTCAACTGCCCTGCAACAAAAATGTCTGCTGTCAGTTCATTTAAAAATATGTTAATGGTTGTGCAAAGCAGAGAGTTGAGCAATTAGAAGAGTACTCGCATAGTTATTAAATCTTACTTCCTCAGCACAAGGTGGATCACCAAATAAACAAGGAAATTTATGTAGAGTAAAAATTTAAAAAACAAGTTCTGCTGGAACATCCCCCAGCTAGGTTATCTGTATTACTAATGGCAGGATTGTGGTCCAAAGACAGGCTCTGTAACAGTACAGAGTTCATGGAACATGTCTGATCATTAGCAATAAAGATGAGTTTTAAAACACATACAATACATAATTAAAGACATCAAAAGATACCATCTGAGAGATGCAAGAGAAGATCCAAAAGTGTTCAAGATTGTAATTGAGTCATTGCTTCCAATGATGAAGTGATTCTGAAGAGCCCCATAAACAAGTCATTGAATTATAGGTCAAAGAATTGGAAGAAATATTCAGAGACCATTGAGAAACTATACAGCAGAAGTTATGAATATTGTCTGCAAGTTCCTCTTCTTCCAAAGCAACCAAAGAGTACCACTAAGAATCAGCCCACAAAAAGATGAATATTTTTGTTTGTACTCTGTACAGCAAATGATGAACTAAAATATCTGCTACACAGGCATACTCATACTCTTCAGTTTAGCAATCATAGATTCTTGTCCAGAGTATCAGAGAACTAGTACATGGAACAGGACAAGATTTACTGAAATTAATGAAGTCTTCGAGCCTGACAGTTTCAAAAAGCACCACCATGAATTTTGTATCACTTCATGTGGTACCAGGAACTAATTTTCTGTCAGCATCAGTACTCTCAAAAAAAATGGCTATCTGCACCTGTCCTACTCTAACAAACCTGCATATAGTCTTGACTTGACTTCAGATCTTTTCAGTGCTCACCCATCTGCTTCTAAGTAACACATATATATCCATATAGCCAACATTCTTAGAGATTTCCATATGTCCAATGTATTTAAGACAGCAAGATCCTTTTGCAGTACTGACAACAGCCTGCCACAGCTGTATTAGTCTATCAGCTGTAAATCTTCAGCCACCTTTCAACACATCTGTAACCTTTCCTTCCACACACTTCAGCAAGTATTAATTCCCAACATCTAAAGTCAGCTCCAAATACAAAAGCTAACGTTTCCACAAGTACCACAGCTCAATACTTTGTCATTGTTTGAGTTCCACTGAAAGCTAAACTACTACAGGACCCCCTCTTACTAGCCACTTTATGGAAACTAAGAAAGAAAATACTTAATAAATACTAAATAATCTATTTGGGATATCTCCAAAACTCAGTGAAAGCTGATTTAGGCTTAAAGGCCTAAGAACTTATCACTCTGTTGGAAGAGTTCTCACCATGCATGAGACCAACTAAACTCCTTTTAGAATCCTGCTAAAGGTTAGATGGACTCTTATGAAGACATTTTCTTCTATCTTTTAAAATATTTCTTTGCAGTCTAATTGACATTTTGGATTCTGAGTTCTGAAATGGTATGAAGAAAACACAAATGTTTGATTTAACTGACACACCTCCAGACCCTGAATTAAGGCATAAACAGGCTCATTAAGGACACTGTAAAGCCTCAGAAACTGTCCCAGGATAATCAGGGAGGGCTTGGCATGTTTGATTCTTCTAAGGTTTAAAAAAACCCAAACGAACACAGTCTGAAACACCATCTCCACAATACTGCAGGGTTCTTTTTCAAATCCTTAACAAACCCTGATAAATACATACTAATTCCTCTTTGAAAGTCAGAATAAAAAAGCTGATACAAAACAGCATGCCTTTGTCAAATGAAGAACATAATTTTAAAAATAATTCCTAAATTTTTTAAATATTGTGATTGAACTTGTCCTACTTCAGTAAAGGATATTCCTTTTTGTATTCACATTCAAATTACATAAAGAACACAAACCACTAATTTGATAAAGCTAGTATTAAGCAGAAGTAACAATCTCATTGTATATAGACAGGTCAAAATTGAGAAGTTCCAACGTTGCAACAATTATTTATGTCTCTCCAAACTGAACAAAAGCCTGATTTTGTTTTAGCTGCCATAGGTAATCATTTTTTCTCTTCATTCTTGTAGTTGTGGACATGGTAAGATGAAAAAGCACCAGTACAGTAAAGGCCTGTGTTCATCCATACATTTCAAATTCTATGGAATTCAAAAGAAACCCAAGTTCAAAGTGCAAATTTTGGCCATCTATCACTAAATTAATAGAAAAAAAAAATCAAGCAGTAAAATAAAACTTACTGAGACACTTGTGCAGCAGTTGCATTATCTGTGGAAACTGAAAATAAAAACAAAGGATTTAATTTAGACTATTTTAAAATGTGGAAATACAGAAGTACTCACTGTTAAATGCAAGTGCAGAAATAATGCAACTCAAAATAGGACTGTGATAACACAAGAGACATCCACATACAAGTATTTATATTCTGTATAAAAAAGACACCACACGTACTCACCTTTCTCTACAATAACTTGACAAGTATGGGTCTGGTTCTCACTCAGATGTGTGGCCATGTTATCCAAGCCAGAAACACCAGCCAGGAAATCACAGTTAAGACACACTACAGTCACACCTCTAGGAAATAAAAATCAAAAAGGAAGTGTAACTACAACATGGTCATGGAAACACTTTTCTTAATTTACAGCAACTGGACAGACTATATTAAAAAAAAAATCAACTTCAGATGAGATGATTCACAAAAACATAATCTTACTTTTTCTACTGCAACTAGTATCAGGAAATTCCCATCAATGAGCAGGGCATCTCCATGCTGGATATAGTACAAAGAACATGACTTTAGACAGAAATTTATCTGTAGAGCATGAGTTTCTCTGTTTGGATGGTTGTTTTTTTCTTTCCCTGACCCCCTCCCCATTTTGCACCTTAGGAATAATCAAATAATAATAAAAATTTAAAACTCCTCAGAATTAAGTTCATAAGTGTGGACAAATAAGTATTTGTCACTAACCAGAACACTGCTATTGGAAAAGTTGATGGTTTTATTTCTCTGCTCTAAATTGTGGAAATTCAAGAGGCTATAATCTCAACAAAGTTATCAGTTCAACAGCAGAAAGTAAAAACATAATGATCTATAACTGAAAAAAGCTGAATTACCGTAGCTTTTCTGAATGCTTCTTAAAGATCCAAAATCTTTTACTTGGACGAGCACTGTGAAAACTAAATATATGAAAACATTACCACTCAGACTGGTTTTCTTGAATCCATTACTTCACATAACCTCTTCACTAGTCATGGTACTACAATTTGCTTATGACAAAACATGAAAATAGAAGCCAAAGTTACTGAACTGCATTATTCTTAAACATTAAATTGCTTAAAGCTTATGAACTTGTGAATCTCAGCTCTAGTTTAAAACATTGGCTCGTTTGTAAATGAGTTTGGGAGGTGAAAAGCTTAACTTTACAGGCACAGTCCTGCAAGAACAGACTTACTGCTTCCATCAGCAGTCCAGCTTTTGTAGAACCATGGCTGTAGCTATAGAGTGCACCACAAAAGAGCTAAAACTTGGCTGAGCCTGTGCTTCCTGAAGAGATGGCTTTCAATGAGAAATGAAATAACCTGTAAGTTGTCTCTTATGCAGGTTAAGTATGTGCCAACACTGTTCTCTCCCACGGAACAACGTGCACACAGCTCAGTATGGGGGCTGCTCCTTCACAAACACCCTCCCTCCAACAGCCTTCCTCCACACCATCCCTTTGTCCTTACACTCACCAAAGAGGTGATGATAGGTGCTGCAAAGGATCAGAGTAGGAGATGCATTAGTGCATCAAGGGGACAAAAGATTGGTGATTTTACTGCATGGATGAATGTGACCTGCCATCCAGACCACTGGCAACAACAGGGACAATTTACCTTTGATCTCTCTTTCCCCTTCCAGAGTAAAATTTTTCTTCCACAGTTGGAATTAAGCACTAATTATTCTATTTTTTTTTAAGCATGCAAACAATAGATTACACATATAAAAGAATGTAAACTTTTTCAGCCTAGGACTTCCATGAGCATTGAAATTAGTAGGAATAGGTCAATATATATAAAGTGTATCTAAAAACTTAGGTCACAGATTCAAGAACTCTAGCATTCACAAATGCCCAGGCACTTTCTATGTACATGAATGCAGAAAGAAAATCACATTCACTATTTACAATACAGTTGGCTTCTTCAGGGCACAGGATTAACAAGTAGGTTTTTAACATTTTGTTTTGCATTTTGTCACTGCTATGTGATCTGTATCTAATTATTGCACAGTATAATTCTATGGCTCTGAAAACGAATGCATTTGTTTTCTTAACAAGCTTTTTTACAGCTGTCATCCCTAATACTCTGCACTGCCCCACAACTGGTGACAAAATGAGATGTTATTTCTGTGGATGACCAGAAGCAGTGTAAGGAAAAGCATCCACTAGGGTTTGCTATTTGAGACATCCTTGAAATCAGAGCACAGACTTCACTAGCAATAGCTGTGGCCTGTATGCATTCAGCACTTGTAAAATCTGATGAGCCATTTAATCTGAAACCCAGAGAACATGCAATAATTGGTCATTATTTGCCAAGTCAGGCTGAAGTGATTATGGAAAATCCCATGGAAACTCTGAAGCAAAGGTATAATACTGCCTGAACCACTGGATTTTTAAAGCAAAACAAGAACGTGGAGCTGGAGCCTTTATTAAAAAGCAAAAAACCCAACTGTACACATTTCCCCACCAGTCTGAGGACCCAGTTCAAAATCCACCTAACAAACACTTCACATCTTACAGGAATTTAGGAAGCATTTACTAAACCAGTAAAAACTTGGAAGAGTCCTTACTTCATCATGTGATTGACGTAGGCTTTGCTACAGCTGGTGTTGTATCTGCATAAACTACAGTGGACGTAAGCAGGAAAGTGACTTGCAAAATCTTTGACTTCTGAGAAACACTCAATGCATTTGTGAGTTCCCACACGATGCCTGACAGTAACATGAAAAAGTTATCAGTTAACAGCAACACTTTCAGAAGACATAACTATTAGAAACTTTTTGCTTTAAGGAAGTAGCAAGCTTGCCTACACTAGAGAAAAAATGAGCAACTTAAACATGCATCAGCTAAATACTTGTAAGTTACACCAGCACAAATGAAGAAAACTTGGCTTTTACTTGAACTATGATTTCAATATGATCCTAATAAAAAAGTGGAAGTTAATGTAAGCATCCATTACTGGCCACACCTGGGAACAAGAGATAATGCAGTGGATGAGAACCTCCAACTTCAGCTGCTGCTGTTGTCACTGCACTTGAGAAATATTTCCAATAATCACTTCCATCCATCACAACACACAGAAGAAAAAGCCTTTGGCTTTTCTGTCATCCTGGTGTTACCCACAAGCTTTGAACCATCTACAAAGCAAGAATATAATCCTGCTCTTCCCACTTTTGCTGACTGTTTTTGGATCATTCCCAGAGCTACACTCTGAGGAAGTTAGAAACTGGAGGGGTGACATCTTCCACCTTTGACAAAGAAAAATGCTAACTCATCATATCCAATGAAATTACTCTCCAGTGTAATAAACAGTCCATAAAACACCCATAACTGTAGTAACAGAAGGACAGCAAACCCCAAAAAACTCTGAAGATAAGGACAGCATTCTCCCAAAAGCTTGCTTTTACTTCCTTGATTTTTTTTAATTAGCTCCCAAAAATACGGCACCTCCTAAGATAGATAGGATTTAATCTTTTAACTAACAGGTTCAAATAAACAAAAACAACAACAACAAAAAAAAGATGGGAAGAGAAAAAAAGATAAAAAATAAAGAAGAAAAAAAGGATCCATGCAGACAAAATTTCTGCAAGTGGCACAAAGAAGTTTCAAGAACACTTGTCTTTCATAAAGCAGCCTGCCACCACCAAAATCAGGGAATGAATATTCAGAATTACAGCCACAATTCCAGTATGTGGAAAGTTTATGCATCTGCTTTCTTGGCAAATCTGAGGTTCCAGACCTTCTGTATTACAGCATTAAAGTTACTGAAAAACCATTAAATGATCAGTTATTTATGTTCAAAGTGTACTTAAAGACAATTTCAATGCTAGTATTTTACCTTAGATTATGAAATGCTACATTTGTAGGTTCTTTTTTTTTTCTGCTGTTTGTCCATGCATTTTGTTTCTTTGATGTAGATTGTTTTGATTTTCCTCTTGATTTACTTGTATTAGATTTGTTATGGTTTTTAGTGGTTGTATTTTTAGCTTTAGGTGGTAACTGAAATGTGGAACTGCCTGTACTAACAGAAGATGTAGCTGATGGTCCTGACTGATGAGATCCCAAAGATGCTCGAATAGTCACCTACAAGTATGAAATAAAAAAAAATCTGTTTAGATTTAAGCTCTGCAAGTTCCCACTTCTATTTGTCTCAAAATTAAAGCCACTTTACAGCACAAATCATAACATAAGAAACTCCCCTGATTAAAGATTACTCTGAAGAATACAAAATACTGAAAATCCTGCTGGACTAGAGTTAACCTCTAATAGCTTACAGGACACTTAAAAAGTTTGTTTTGGTCAAAATAGTTCACCATGACAAAACATACTGTTTTCTTTCCAGAGGTGCAACTGGCAAGATCCTGCTATCTTAAATGAAAAAAAAATGCAGCAGAAGTGTCAGGCCAACCAGCCCTACTAAGAAGAATATCAAACCATCCCATCAGTGCCTGGATTTCACCAAAAAGTCCTGTGTCTTGCTGCCTCATGATGAGCCAGTGTACTCCCTTCAGATATGTTTCCTCATCCTAGAACTCCAAGGAGTAATTCTGGTTTCTGACCTCTTATCTGGTGTTCTCAAACTCCTTTGTCATGCTCTCAAAATGTGGTTCTGACTCACAACATGACTCCTAATTATATTTCTTGTCCATACTCCTAAGTTTCGAAGCACCTCGTCTTCTAAAGCTGGTTCCAGGTTTTTCAGTATAATTTGCATCCTGTCAAGGCCTACTAACATGAATTTTAACATACTCAAAGCTATTACTAGGTCATGAAGGCCCTGAAATCTTTAAAAAATTGAGGTTATCATCGCAGAGTAAAGAACTGGTTGGTGCTTTACATTCCTTCTGCCAAGCAAGACAACCAACAGCAACTGAAGTTAATTTTCCCTTTCTGACTCTACAGCAAATGAACTGTGAACAGCTGATCAAAATGTTAACTTTCCTTCTTCCTTGCAACTGAAAATACACATATTTTAACATTCTACTAAAAAACTGTTGGAAAAAGTCCCAAATACTACAAGAAAATCCCAGTCTAAGTAGTTCATTCTTGAGAAACGGAAGAATGACTTAAAGACAGCGTAAGTGTTCTGAGGGGATCCAAGTTTTCCTCACATAGCTTCAAACACTGAACTTAAAGACCTGGTGAACCCAGTTTTAAGCATATCTATTTCATGGAGAAGTAGGTCTTACATTTTTATACAATTTTTGGCCACCACCTTCCATCGTAAGTTGAAAATCTTTCACAAGAAATGATGCAGAAGCAGCTCCCAGCACAAGAAAGCATAAATGGGAAGGGACAAATTAATCATCAGCTCAAGAAAAGAGCAGCTCTGGCTGGACTGCTGGCATGTAGGTGTATGGAACAATGGGACAGAAAGCAAAACCACACATCAGCAGGAAGAAAATGTAAATTGTGTCTGGTAGTTCCTCAAACAGGAGCATTTTTTAGAGTTCTAAAGGTGAGGAAAAAAAAAACCAAAACAGAACACGCACAAAAAACCACAACTCCAAAACTTTGTTTGGGAAAAGAAAGAAGAAAAGCACTTCTTTCTATTCTACTCTTTCCTCTACCAAGACTTTTTTCTTCCTTTGTCCCCTCAAGTTTTCCTGCATGAACACTCACCTTTGTTCCAGGAGGCAAGCCTTCTAATTGCTTGGGTTTCCTAAACGTTCGGTGATGCTGAGTCTTGTGATCCATTTTCTCTTTGCATGTTAAAAACTGCAGTCTGCATTTAGCACAGCGGTATATTCCCTTTTTCTTTTAAAGACAAGTGACAATCTGCAGTTAGCATGGATGGCATGACAAAACTCTAGCCCTGCCTTGTCTCAAGCAATGCTCATGCAGTTCCTAAAACACCAACTAAACAAACTCCTAATACTCCAAAAACAAGATACTCTGTAGGAATCAGATACTTGAAAATGAAGGCAGTTTTGGTTACTAAGAGGAGGAGGAATCAGATTCCCACTTACAAGAAACTTTATTACCTTTTTCTTCATTTGAACTAGTGGCAGGTTTGCTAGCAACCTCAAGAAAAGCAGAATCAAATCACTACAATGTAATGAAGAAACCAAACAGAAAGAAGGTTCTTCCAAGGATATTCAGAGGTTATTTTAGACAGGGAGCTGGTATCACACAAAAACAAGACCAAGTCTAACAATTCCCTTAAAGACTTCTGAAATTATTCTAATGTCTTCTCAAACTATTCTTACCCAGTAACAGCCATACATATCACAGGGAGATTCCTTATGTGTGTTTAGCATTTTTCTAGCATTAAGACTGAAAAGACCTGCTTACCTGATGCTTCATGTAATGATGCATATATGGTGCTCCAATTTTAATAACTTTGAGGCAAAATGGGCATAGCAAATGTTTTGTGTTTTCATGAACAGTTCTAAAATGTGTTTCTACATCTGAAAAAGCCGAGGATCTGTAGTTGCACACCTAAAATAGCAAGTTTGATTTTGTTGTTACAAGTTTACTGACAGTGAAGACAGGGGAGTGGTGTAAGCTAAATACAAAAGTCACTCTGAGTTACCTGGCAAACATACGGCATTTCACCTGGCTTATGATTGTCCTTCATATGTTGCAAAAGAACTTGCTCTGTATCAAATGACAATTCACAGATTTTACAAATCGCTGGAAAAAGTGAAAAAGAAGAAAAAAGTTAAAATTTGATAGGGATCGTATGTACATAAATTATTATACATATATATATGAAATGTATGTATCACTAAAAGTAAAGCAAGCTATTATTCTATTCTTTAGAAAAAATTCCCTGTACAGTTTCAGAGAGCCAGGAAGGCAAGGGCCTTAAACATGAGATCTTAAAATAAAGCTTTCAAATAAAAATAAATAAACAAACAAAAAAATGCAAGAAAAAAAACCCAAAAGCTTTTTAAAATGCTTTTTTGTACATATATTTCTTGGGAAAAAAAAAAAAAGAAAGTGCTCTGTTCCTATATTAAATCTCGATATTATTGTTAAAGTACAGCAGCTTTATTCTGAAATGACAATCTAGGAAATAGAAGCTGGGAAATTACTAGACATTTTTGCTTATAAAACCCCTCAGTGTGATAGGATCCAACTCACTGGAGGACTCGTAAGGCGTGTGTGTGCTCTCGATGTGGCACTGCAGCTGGAAGGGCGTGGGGAACTGTCGGTAACAGTGCTGGCAGGTGGTGTGGCTTTCCCAGCTTTCATTGCTTTGCTTCTCAAGCTCCAAGTGATGCTTCATGTGGTTCATAAACCTTTAAATTATAGTGAAGGGGAGCAAAACGCTGCATTTTAACATTGCCTATACGTATTGCATGCAAGATGTACAGAATACTTTAGAAATTTTACTCTGTAAGGAGTTCTCAATTTAAAAAAAAGTCACACTCACAGAAGGAATGCAGACCTTGGAATTGGAAAAAACACATGAGCAAGGAGAATAGTCTCTTGAGCTCAAGCTTGTACTATCACTCATTTGCTTCAAAAACAGAGACAAGAAAACCAGAAAAAGCCAACTTAGTCTATCCAGTATTCTAAGCAGACAAAAGAAACTGACACTATTACTGCATAGTGCCTTAACAGAAAACTATTGCAATGGTATGTTCAACCACAAATCTTTGAAAGAAAGCAGGAAATTGCCATGATGAATCACTTTCTGCTTTTCAGAATTTCAGTCAAAAAAACTTATACTTGAATTAGGAAGGTAAAATGTATTTATTTTGTCCACTATATATAAAAGTGCAAAATACACCTTGGAACAAAAACTCTTAAATTATGGAACTATGGAATAAAGCTACAAGGTTACAGTAAAAATTAATATAGTTAAAGTCAATGCTACAGAAATGAAAAAAAAATAAAAAGGGCTCATACATTCTTCATGACTTGCTGTGGAACACATAGGCATCATAGCACCAACTGCTTACAATATAATGCTGAGTAGAAAATAGTGCCTTATTTAATGATTAATAGGAAATGTCACTGTTTTAATTACAGAAAACTTGTTTTTTTCAATAATATGTGTCTAATGTTAGCATAAACCTGCTCATTTTAACTTGCAGACTGTGCCCTTTGAAACAATAGTCCATTTTTCAATTTTACATTCTGCTACTTCAGCTTCCCTTGAACACTGCATGTAAAAAAGTTCAGTGACCTTAACTTCCAAAGGAACGATGACACAAACTTGTCTACCTACTAAAACAGCTTACTGGAGTTTTATCAGCATTTGGAAGTAAAATTACTCCAACAAAATAACAGATGTTACATAAGTGAACTACTGACTATTAGTCATTGTGTGTCCCTAAAGGGAATTAACACTCTCATCTACCAATATCACCATCAATCCAGATGGCAAATTGTAAAATCCTTTGTGTTGCCCTTTCTAACCCCTAAGTCCTACAACTGCTCTTATCAAAACTCTATGTTTGTGTTAGACACCACTAAAATTTGTACTCTAATCTGTAAAAGGTTTCAAGTTATGGCCATGCATGCAAAGTAAAAATTAATTCTCTTTCTGTTTAGTCCCCCAATATTATTAGTCTTCAGTACAAAAGGAACTCTCCTCCAGAGACACAAATTTTTAATGCATGACACTACTATGGACTGTAAGTGATTAACAAATAATTAAGGAAATGAGTTCAAATACCTTATGTTATTTTTAAGAACTTTGAGACAACTGATGCATTTAAACGTCGTATGAGTCTTCTGCTCCTGTTGTACCTGCTGGAGATCACCTTCATCCTTCCCATAATAAAAGTCATTAACCAACATAATCAGTTTTCCTTTTTCAGTCTCGATGGCCTTGCCTGTTGTGCTCAAACACTCTGTTTGGACCACTGCTGGGAAAAAGCTATTCACCATATCTGGACAACAATACTGGATGCAAACAGGGAGGAGAGAGGAGACAGAGAGAAACAAAGGTATCAGTCTCACCAAACTGCATCAATGAGAACAGCATTTTAAAAACTGAAGGCACTAACGAGAGTTAGATGCAAAGCTTAATTCTCTGACACAATGATCTTAGTCATATTCAATTTTGAACAGTGACTTAGCTTTAACTAGTGTTTAAGTAATAAAACTGAAGATGAAGATTCTCATAGCTTCATGTAAGGTAAATTTAATCAAGAAAACAATATTAGTGTTGGCTTACTCTTGCAAAAAATTTCTATTTCATTTACATTTAATAAAAGGAAAGAAAAAAAGCAGTTTTCATGCAAGTATTTTGCTGACAAGTGCAAGTTTATTGAGAATTTAATGGGAAGTTTTGTCCTTTATTTCTTAGGGAAGAATGTATGTTGAAACCTTCAATAGTTCTTCTCAGCATTACTAAAAATCTCAGAATTCTGAGTCACATAATAGACATTGTTCAAGCTTCTTTTTGTTGAAGTACACATAAAGAATGCTTAGCCCAAGAGCCATCTCATGAAACTTATCACTTCAAAAGTACAATGTACTTCATAAAGAAGATGCTATGAAGTTTCCAACAAAATTAGAATGTTTCAGAGGACAAATTTTTCTCCCACCAAATAATGGTTTTTACCATGCAGGACTACTTTCCATAAGCCAACTAGTAAGGAGTCATTTTCTGCTGTGGAATTGTAACTCGGTATCCTAAGCAAACACACTTCTTCAATGGTTCCTTCATTCAGTTGATGTACTCAGTGCCAAAGCTATTCTGCACACATAATGATTAGAAAAAGATAAAACCCTTGGGGTTTTTTCCATGCTATCTGTATTTCTTAATTATGTTTCAGAGCTGAAGAGGACAGCAATTACTGTTTAGGGTATTGTAACCATGTAAATCAGAACAATCTGTGAGAACAGTCACTCAGATCCTCACAAATTTGTGTTATACAGTAGCTGATACTCCTTTTTATTTTGGATGTTCACATTGTATACAGAGTGCAAAGCCACTTCTCTGTCCCTAAAATAAATACACGTGCCTGAGAACTGTGAGGATTTTTGCCAAATGATAAATATTTTCCAGGAAACAATGTTTCCAGAAACAGTATTAAGTACATCACAATCAGATGAAGTGATGTTCAGTTTCTGTGACTTTCATTTACCACACTGTTCACATATGAATTACAAATGAAATTCTTCCCCACAGCTTAAAAACTTTTTTATCTATTAAGTATCACATATTTTTATCTTGCTGTACCAAGTGATACATAAAGATAAAACAGGAAGTTTTTATTGTCATCTTTGTATCAGCAACGATCTTATACAGACGTGGGTCACCTGGCTGCCTATTCTCATGAACACTCACCTTCAGGACACTGGAAACATGAGGCAAAAAGCAGCAAGATTTAGAGCTCCCCTGCTCCTGTCTTGCTCTCCATGACTGCAAGATTTTGAGCATTTGGTTCTGGTTGATAGCAGACAAAAGCCAAACTCGCTTCCTATCAAACCATGGCACTCTTCCATAACCAAAGAGAAGCCCACAAAGTTTGTTCTAACGCTTACCATCCCCAAAATATTTTACCTTCATATGGTTTTTTAGAGGATCCATAAGATTGAAATGTATATTACATTTTGGACAAGCCCGTGGAAAAGGTCCTCCATTTTTAATGGTGCTGGATGCAGCATTTGTCCCTGGAAAATTCAAAACATATAAAGACTCAGAATCCACAAGCAGAATACTCAGTTTAGTAGTAGTGGTAGCATTCTAGCAAAATATGCTATTTCAAATGAAAACTATTACCATCAATGAAGCTGTAGTAACCATAAACAAGGCTTTACAAGCATCTTTTTATTACTCTTCCTTTTTCCCAAACTGACTTGGAGTTTGCTCTGTTTGATACAGACTGATGAACAGATTTTATAAAATCTTATCAACAAACAAGGAAAAAATATATGAGGAGATGAAGGCAGCATGAAAGGGAGAAAAAATTCTTTCTGTGCACTACCAGCCCACCCCATCCTGGATTTTTGATGTTTTTGTTTCACAATCTTTTCAAAAAAAGGCTGTTTTCTGCCATGACCTGATCATCATCACAACAGGGTGCAGATAAATGGTTTTGGAAAGGAATTTCACCATTTGGTTCTTAATGATGAGGCTATTTCTCTCTGGGGATTTGTTGGAATATGCATTATTTTTGTTAAGCAAAGGTGTCTTTGGAGAATCAAGAGAACAAATCCTCTAATAATTACTCCCAGTAATTAAAGGAAATAATGCTTCTCTTATCAACATAAATGATTAATACCATTTGAGTAAAAGAGAGACATTAAAGCTTTGCATTACTTTAACTCAAAGCTTAAAGTTTTTCTCCAAACTGTCAAAAAAACATCACAGCAAGAGCTTCTTTTCCAGATAAAACTCTCTTGCATTCTCAAGTCATTCACAGATCTGGAGAACTCCACACTTAAGTAAGTAGTTTAGAAGTTAAACACAGGAAACATCATCTCAACAGCAGAGTCAACTGTTCCCTGCCAGGACTATGAAAAGACGTAATAAAAACAAAAACAAAAACATAAATACAGAGGAATTAATAAGTGTATGAGTTAAGAGATGACCACGCAACAGTGTTATACATTTTTACACAAAAACAGTCCTGCCTAGACCATAAATAAACAGTCATTTTCCTTAAGGTAACAGTCTTGCTAGGAATCATTATTAAGCAGAAAGTCCTTCACAGGAGTGGATGGCCATGTAAAAGATGTACCACAAAACAGTGCTGCAAGTCTTCACTATTACACTCCATAAAACATTTTGACACATCACAGCTAAGTGCAAACTGAGTTGAAGAAAACCAGTTCTGCAGCAAAATCTTGTGTTCTGCAGTGCTTCAGTGCTGGATTCTGTGACAGATTAGAAACTGCTATGCCAGCATGGGATGGCTTAGAGACAAACTCAGCAAAATAAGGTTCTCACTGAGTATGATCTACTTCTTTTTTTACTGAATTTAGCAAGATCCTTGAGTTATCTTTCTTTATTACAGGCTGCAGCACAATATCTATTTCACCCAAAAGAGGGTGGAGGAGATTTTTTTGCTGCAATGTTCATGTTATAGCCAGGTCCTTCTGGTTGCTGCAAAGAGCAAACCAGCTCTAAACAAGACATGCAAAAAACCCAAATCTGAAATGATTCCAAAGAATCATTTTAATATTATAGGAGAGAGAAACATCTCCATAGATGGAAACATCTCAAAGTCAAGAATAAATCCTGGCCTACTGCAATTACTAGAAAGCACCTTTTGGCTCAGGACAAAAATGCACCTAATAGTTAATACTGTGAAACAGCCAAACTAGCTCTCTTCTTGCAGGGAAGGAAAAACCTTTCCAATAACATCCTTTATCTGAAATAGACCTTCTCCCCTCCCACCACTATTTCAAACTGTATCAGAAACACTGCTGAAAAAGAAAGGGGGGGAAAACTGCAAAACACACTTTGCAATAATAAGCCAAAGCACAGAATCACAAAATAATTTAGGGTGGACCTTTGGAGGTGGTTTTGTGCAACTTCCCACTCAAAGCAAGTCTAATCTTATGCTCAGAGCTATGTCCAGTCAACTTCTAAATTATCTCCAAGGATGGGGATTCCACAATCTAATTTGTTATTGCCTTTCCTGGCACTGCTAAAATGATTTTTTTCCCTTCATCTAATCAGAAGTAGTTCATAAATTCAACTGTCATAGAACTAAGTCAAGAATTCTTTCAATCTTGATTTTCTGGTTGGTTGTGTTTTAAAGTTTCAACTCCCTATTCCCTTCTTTGACACAGAAAATCTGAACTAAGAGAATGAGGTCAGGGGCATTTAATTTTATCACCTGTCTTCGAATGAGTAATTATTGCTCTACACAATTCAAACCTACCTACTAAACAATAAAGGTCTAAAATTTGAATAGGTAACAACCTCAGGTAAATTAATTCATAAAGGTATGTAAATCCTTGCATAGAATAGCTATTTTTATTTTACAGCATAAGAATAGTCACTTACTTACAGTTACTTACTTACACTGCCTCAAGAGCATTAAAACCACTGACCAACTCAAACACTAGGGATGTGTTAGCTTTTTCCATGACACACAGGCAGGACTGCCAGCTACACTGCTCCATCTTCCTAATGTTTGAGGATCCATTTTGTGCCTGTGTAACTGTTGGACAGTTTAAGTGAAACAGCCAAGTTGCTTCTAGCAGCAACCTCAGGGTGCTGGGCCTGTTTTGGAGTTACACTGTTGCCATCAGAAGTAGCAGGAGGTTCAGATACAAAATCATTTGAATCTACAGCACTTTAATTTAAGGAACCTCGTTTTTTTCCATAGTAATTAGAACACAGGAGTGGTGACTGCAATTTGGAGTCCACACAAAGCAGTTTTAAGATTTTCCTAAGCTAATATGCCATACTGAAGTTAAGAAAACAATATCCAACTCAGACTGAAGGCTCAGGCCAGTGAAGCAGGAAAGGGTAAACACAAGAGATACAGACCAACCTCTGACACCCCAGTAAGTCATACTATGTGAATTCATCTGGCCTACTTTGCACAGCTTGACCCACTCTAATCTGAGACAAGGTGAGTTCACAGTAATAAAGTTAAGCTGAGCAGCTGCTTTCTGCACTGCCTGCTATTTGGAACAAGCTCTGTGCTTCTGATGAAAAACACCTCTCCTTTTTTTCTGGTTCTGTGTTAATGTTGTTTTGGTTTATTATATAACTCTGTAAACTTCAGTTTGCATGAAAAATGAAGAAAGTGGGGTAACTTCTAATGAACAAGCACAGCACATCTATCTGCTCTCTTCTTCTGAAATAATATTACACGTCCTTACGGTTTGCAGTATTTCTTCTGAAGAAAATCACTAAAACTAAACAAACAAACAAACTGTCCTCCCAAAAAACACACAACAAAACAAAAAACAAAAAACCCAAAAGCAAAAAAACCAAAACAAAAACCAACACCCCCCAAAAAAATTCCACAAAACAAACAAAAAAACAAACCCCCTCAAAATACCCCACCAAAAAAAAAAAAAAATCCTCCCAGCTTTAAAATTGGGAAGTCCAGTGGCTGTTAAACATGCCCATAAACACTCAGCTCCATCTTGTGAGAAACCCATGTCTCTGTCACTGTCAGATCCTTGACAATATGAACTGAGTACAGAGATCAGTCCTCAGCAGACCTGAAAGACACAGCTACAAACCAAGAAGTCTGAAGTGCCAGCACAGGTCTTGTAATCCTCTCACAATGACAGGCTACAAACAGTCTTAAGACTGTAATAAAATATGCCAAAGGCTTCAGTTCTGGACAGAATGATCTAAGCTAAGGACATTCTGGTATATCCCCCCTCCAATGGCATAGCTGCTGCAATGTGTTCTCAGGGTGTAACAAGCAGCTCAACAAGAGATACCTTGTGCCACAACAAATTACTCAAACCTCTGAGAGGAAACAAAACAGCCCTCTGGCACCCATAGCTGTGTTTACTCAGTGGGTAAACTATCTAAACTTAGCCAACAGTCTGGAGAATCTCCCCATTCCATGCACATGGGCAGACTCCCAGCAGGAAATGCTGATAAACATCCTGGAGAATTTGCCACACTGTGCCTCATGCACGGGAAAATATAATTCACTTGATATATAGATACCCAAATATGCTAACATTCCCCTTTGTAGTATACTTTTCCTTCTTTTTGACATAAATAAATACTAGGTTCAAATGTCTCACTCTATGCATTGTCTGCCTAAGATTCATTTGTTCATACCTTCACAAAATGATCAGGTTATTAATGAGATGCTACTACTTCCCAGGGGGTTTTAATTTACTTATATTCACCATGTTAGGTGTATGAGCTGCTGACATTGACATCTGTCCTGCTCAGCAAAGGCTTCCACAGAGCTGCTCTGACCTCACCATTTCTCTGTAGCACTGAGGCTATTTGAGCATTTAGCCACCAACCTACAGCAGGAACTGCTGCTGCTGAACATTAAACTATGCAGAGCTGTGCAATGAGGGCCAGGGAAAAGACACAAGGTGTGACTAAATTTACAAGGATCTCTAGTGAAGTATTTCACCTGACTGCAGAAAACACGATTGGAAACAAGGACTATTTTCACATGTTTAAAAAACCTGTTTGTAATTCCAATTTTAAAAGCTTAACACATCTGTGTTAAAATTTTTGAAGACCTTTATATATTTATAAAGGTGAGTAGTCTTAGTCTATACAACTCTGATTAGTAAAAAAGAACTATAATAATACTAGGAGAATACACACAGGTCTGCATTCCAGTTCTGTTGCTTGTTCACATAAAAATTAGGCCTATTTTGAAAAATAATTACACCAATACCAAAATATTAAATAATATATTGCTGGTATAAATCAGATGACACTTCTTATCATGAAAGTGCCTCTCTGAGCTGGAGTGTGGACACAAGAATTCCTCAAATCATCCATGTTCCAGCTAGTTTGTCCAATTCTCTACACAGCAGGTCACAGGGACTCCAAGTACACAGGAGAGCAGGGAAAAGCAGCAGCCAAACAATTCTTGTTTGGTCACTTTGTGCTAGTAGTGAACTCTTCCATAGTTATCACCCAGGTGTTGGCTATGCTCACACACACAGTATTCCTGTGTACCACATCCATGCTGGCAAGGAAGGAGCTAAGCACAGTGGCTGCAGCACCACCACCTTGCTGACAGGTTTCTGAACACACAACACCACTGTGAAAACCTAAATGCTGCTCTGTGCACCTGTGCTGGCTGGGCCTGATTTCATAAATGATGGAAAAAGACATCAGAAATAGTAACCTAGTATAGAAGCACCAAATGTACTGTGATAAGACAACAGGCACATTGCTTCAGGCCTCTTAGTGCAGTCCTGCACCAACCTCTCCCATTAATCTGGAGCTGTGGATTCATGGATGCAGTCCAGTCAACTCCACACTACAGGTTGTTCAGTCAGCAACTTCTCATTCCTCAAAGGTGGGTGAAGTTTGTGGGAGATTCTCACAATATTCTCAACAAGCTCCATTTTACACCATGCCCAGTGCCATCCCACCTGCATGCAGGAGTTACCAATGCTGCTTGCCTGAACACCACCACCTACTCAGCAGCCTAAGATGATGCTTGGTTAGTGTCCACTAGCAACCTGCCATTTCCCTGCTCAGACCTCAGAAATAAATATTTATGCTACACTGAGCTAAAAAATGTCTTTCATGACCTACATGCATAAGCTGTCCTGCAGAGTATCAAAGGCCAGTTCCCAAAATGATTCTGCTTTTAAATACCTTGTGCCTACAGTGCTGTGTATGAACCAGGGAAGCACAGCACCAACACAGGCAAGGAGGCTTTGGTATACATGAACATGAACTTAAGCTCATTACATGGCCTCACCAAGCAAGACCACAAAATACACACACTTCCCTTTTGCAAAGTGAAATGTATCCTAAATTTGCCTTCTGTGTCAAAAATATTCATGTTTCAACCCTCAACAATAAAACTTTTATTTTAACTTTCAAATCCTATTGCCATCTTGCAGAAAAGACTAATTATGGCATATTTTAAATGCTTTGAATTGCAATCCTCAGTGCTTTTAAGCATTTCATTTTTTCTCAGAGAGAGACTAATACAAGTAATTTTAAAGTAAGCAAGCCTCCAAAGCTAAAAAAAAACCAAACCCACAAGCAATTAAACTTTAAGACCTGTCCTTTGGAGAACAAGGGCTGGAATCTTGAGCCATTTGCAAAAAAAACAAACCATCTCCTTACTTGACAAAAAGCTATTTGACCCAAGACAAGAATGAGACCAACAGAATGGTTGTACACAAACAAAACACACTGCAAACCCTTTACTGACACATTTCTGGAGTGGACACATAAACTAAAAATGCAAAATCACCAGATAAAGCTGAGCAAAATAGCTATCTCTCTGTCCTATGTAACTTCTTAGCATGACCAGTCAGGCCATTCACTGTACTCAACCTGTTACCTCAGGGAAGAACCAGAAGTCATTGTCATCCACAACTTACACAGACAGAATAATGGGGTTCTGGTCAGTTATAACAAAAATACAATCCTTCAAAAAAGAGGAGGGGAAGTCCCAAGTTCTAGCCTTCTTAAGACTGAACACAGCACATGCTTCAAATCTACTTCATCTGCTGTGACACACACACACAAGGTGCTTTTGGCTTCTTTTTAGGTAGATTAAATATGTACTGCTGAAAAGGTAGTTTAAAAAAAAAGGGGTTGTTGTCAGATTACATACTGTCTCCCTTCCCCTCCTTATCAGGAATGCTCCTTTTGAGCCCATCTATTCCAGCTCCTGCATAAAGCAGTCAGAAAACCCAGATCATCATCACAGGGAATCCATCCAGCAGACTCAGCTCTTCAGGTACTGTGCACAGCCCCTCTTTTGCAAACAGCCTGTTCCTAATCCCACTGGCCAAAGAGTGATGAGTACACTGAAAACAAACCTTTACCTGTCAATAAAGATACAGTGGATCTGGCAATGCTTTTTCCCATCTAAATGAGCATTATAATATGACATCAGTTGATTTTAGAGTCAGTCTAATGCACTGCAAAGCAACATCTGACAACACAAGACTCCAACGTTTATTTCATTAAACATTATACAGTTTTATGTAAAGGGGAAGAAAAAAGTAGCTATATTAGAGTCTAGAAATCCTATTTAAAGTTGTAACCCAAAGATCTGCACTAGATTTAAATGACATTAGGTTGTTTCTTTCTCTTATCAACTACTACAGTGATACCCACCTGTTACATTCACTGCTGGCCCAGTCTGGTACTGTGGAACTCCCGAGTTCTGTCTCACACCAAACAGTATACCAGATGTATTATCTGGTGCATCTGGTGGAGAATCCATAATATAATCCTAATAAGATATTTTCAAGAGGGAAAAGAAATTTGAGGTTTAACATTTTTTTTTTACTTGCAGGCTTCAAAGGATTTATTTTAAAAACATATGATTGCTTAAAAGTACTCAGAAGTGCTCAGCTGAAAATCAAGATCATTACAGTCTCCCCAAAATAGTTTCTTTTGACATTTTAATAAGGTTGCAATTCTCATCAGTGCTTGTTAGTTTTTATAGCTGTGTATTCAGAATAGCAAAAACAATCCTAAGATTGACCCGGGAAAGACCATTTAATGAAATGTCACTAATCTCTTTGAATTGCTAATTGTCAATGCTTTTGTTCAAAAAAGTCTGATGATGTTTCAAATTATACTTTTTTTTTTTTCCAAAAAAACCAAACACTTTCTTCTGTCAACCTAAACTCAGGCATTTGCCTATTGCTACTGCACAACATCTTGCTGCATCTTAAAAGATCAAAAACCAGAACTCAAAAGTAGCATAACCTTGTAGCAAGTAGAAGCTTCTCAAAGCAAGATGGAATTAAGATCAAATTCCACTAAGTGCTCATGCCTTAATGGAAGTAAGGGGCACCTATAGCATCTTGACTGGGAAAGGCACTAATTCCTGATATCATCAAGGGGTTTTTTTCTTTTATGTAGAGTAACTTTGGAAGAATTTCTGAAAATAATATAATCAAACCCTCTTTTCAAAGCCCAGCTAACCTAAAAGTTGGTTCATGCTTCCCAGCATCTTGCTAAATTAAGTTTTGTGCATATCCAAGTACAGTTCTTTTACCCTTCAGTTTAAAAGGTCTGCCCTTTAGTACATATAACCTAAAAATTAAATAGTCCACAGTTCTTGTCTCCAGCACTGAAAACTGTTAAAACAAAACAGTTCCACTGATCTATAACAGTAGTAACAGTTCTACTGTTTATAAGAAGTAACATTTGGAGGAAAAAAAACCCCGTGAAATTTAGTTCTCTTTACAAATGTTCAAAGTTAAGAGGGTGAGGTAGGAGAAACATTTTTCAAGATTCATCAATACTGGTCACATTTTAACAGGCCATTCATCCTAGCACAATCTGAAACATGAAATATTTTCAGGAATAGCAATAAACAGTTAAGAAAAAACATAATAAAGTTAAGTTTAATTTTAACACTAAGGTAGAAATGGAAAAGTATTGGCAGTTTCAACTCTGAATAATTCAAAGGGTTACACTTCATCAAGCTGTATTGTGAAACAAAAAAAAAGACAAAAGTAAGGCTATCTTCCTAAAATAAAAAATAAATTTTAAAACCACCAAATATACATACAGAGACCTTGCCATCAGTGTATTCATGAGACAAAGGCCAAAAATACGTTTTGCTGAAATGACCAAGCTCACAAACTGCTTCCCATTCACAGTTGTGCTACTTACTTGAAAACATCCCTGTGGAAGTCACACAACTTTAACTACCACCATGTAAACCAAACTTAATGGAAAGAAATCTAAAGGAGCACAAGTACATAAACAGGTATGATAATCTGGTTTAGGACTCCTGAATACCAGACCAAAAAGGAAGATGCTGCTCCCCCATCCTGCCTTTTTATTGTACATCTCCTTAAAGGAAGGCCCTTCAGGACCTGAATAGAGAGCAATTCTTTCTTCTGGTGAGTTTCCTAATCCACTCTAACCAAATAAAGACAGATGTCCAGGAGTAGCTGTGGAAATAGTCACTGAATTGCTGCGCTGGATTTGCTACAAGTACCAGCTACAGGAGCTGCAGTGACAATAGAGCAGGTGTTACTGTAGTCACAGCAGTGTCAGAGGAGTCACTGAAAGGACAGCAAAGCACCTCAGCCTGCAGGCCACACCTCAAGCACAAATAAGCTCAGGGGAAAAGCCTGTGGCAGACTCTGAGTGCAGAGCACACCCTTTATATCTGAAATGTGACCAATGCAACAGCTACAGAACTGCAGCTCTTACTAGTCTGTGGTCTCTTTGTTTTTATGTCCTGCCAATATTCTAATTTTCAACAAGATCATAGTTTGGGTATTTTGATAGCATGGGTACATCTCCCCAGTATATGCTAAACATATCCACCAAGCAAAAAACTGTAAAAAAGAGACACACTGAAAACTTCACCACTTAATTTTCAAAAAGTCCTCTTCTATTAACAGGTATTATTTTAATGTAATTTGGTTCTTTACATAGAAACCCCCCAATATTGTCCAATGCTTTAGAAAACAAAAATGTTTTAAAAAACCAAACAAATTTGATTTATTTTTTGATGAAACAAAAAATAAATCAAACTAACATGCAGAGGTTCTCTCACATGCAGAAAGGCAAACCCCTACATCTTTTTAAGCTGATTTCCTAAGGTTCAAGTGAAGAGAAATATTACACCACTACTTTCAGTAAGGGGACTAGTGACAATATTGAGCTCATAGTCTGTATCCTAGATTTTCAATTGTGGAAGCCTATATGGAAACTGGTAACTAAACCCACCCTGAAAAATTACAGTGCATAGTACTGCATCTTTGATCTCTCAAAATGACCTAGGAACAACCAGAACCTGAGTGACACTGACTGAGGAAAGTGCTCAATGAGTAAGGGAAAGACAGAATTGGCTGTGGCTAAGTGGTGAGCACCCTGAGCACTGAATTATGGAATTGTCACTGCTAAGGACAAATTGTTCTTAAAGAAGAGGACAGTCCTATGCTATAAAACAGAACAGTAGCTCTGACTGAATCAAAATGGCTGTGAACTGTATGACTGAAATAAAAATCTACTCTGAACTCCTGGAAGTGCACAGCAGTAGTGCAGTAACAACACAAGAAACAGACTGACTGACTCAGGAAGTCAGTGAATCAAATTGGTGATTTGAAAGGGGTATTGCAATGATAAAACTGGAATACCAAACATTGGCAAGAGGCAAACTATACAACTGTTGAGAAATTGAAGAGATATGTATTTCAGCCCAGTAGGAGATCAAAAGCAACCAGTTCCCACAGAAAAAAAAAAGATCTTTTGACATCCTGAGATTAAAAAATATTGCACTGTATTTAGAATGCAAAGGCACTCTGAAGGATGTTCAGCTAAAAAGGGATCCTGTCAGTGTCTAGAGATGCCTCACAGTGATCTTCACAACATGGTGTTTCCAAAGGTAACTTCCAACACCTGGAAGCTGAAGATCCAAATGTCAAACACTTCCCAAGAAAACTTATTTGAAGCTTTTGCCACTTAGGAAGAATCAAGTTGGAAAGAAACAGAACACGTGTGAACAAAAATGTCACAGAAAGCACAAGGCAGAAAATCATCAGTATAAAACAGCAGCCCTCAGTGAAATAAGCACTAGATGGGGAGTGGCTGAGGAATCTGAAAACGCTAACAAGCTCTTGAATGAAGAAAATTCAAACTAAGGTCATGAGCCAAAATACAGATAGTACACATACAACACTAAGAACAGCAAATAACATCGTGGCAGGGGTGATTAGAAATCACAGAGCTTTGCCCAAGACACTAAATTATAGTACCTCTCTAAAAAAAAGGCACATCAGACAAGCTTCTTCCTCCATAGAAAGTGTAACATCATCAAGTGGTAATAACAATATAAATAAGAAAACAAATTCTAGATAATGCTGAAACTGAAAATACAGTCTGAATCTAGAAAAGTTAAGCTGAAGAGATGGAAGATTCACCATGTCTTAAGCAAAGAAAAAGAACACAAACA
Source organism: Trochalopteron elliotii (assembly GCA_024734555.1). Taxonomy (NCBI): domain Eukaryota; kingdom Metazoa; phylum Chordata; class Aves; order Passeriformes; family Leiothrichidae; genus Trochalopteron; species Trochalopteron elliotii. The sequence goes on from JANPWX010000396.1 coordinate 837,765, forward strand.
GAAAACTCTTCTTAAAGGTACTCAGGAATTTTTTAACATCCAAAGAACAGGATGTTACATTTAAGACAGCTTAAAAAAATTAAGGGCTCATGAAAACCATGATCAAAATGTGAACACTGTAAAGAAACTGTAACTTCAACAAACAGTGGAAGCTTTTAAGAGACCACAGAACCTGCACTGGATATCCCAGATAAGGATGCATCACTTTCTAAAACATGTCAGTCTAACCTAGAATAGACAGAACTGATTAATACATGGTTAGAGAACTTTTTCCTTGTCCTATTTCAGGCTGCAACTTCTTCAAACATCTGTTTCTCTACTCTGCCATGGAAAAACAACCTGCAAATTCTGACAAAGTAACACTATAAATACTTAACTAAAGCTTCATCTGTAACATAAACTCAATTAATGAGAAAGCATGCAGAGTGCACTTCTCTCTGTGAAACTTCTTTCTTGAAAGGAAATCACTGTCTTGATGAGTCTCATCCAGCTTACACATACTGCATGGAAAAGTGCAGCTCTCCCAGCTCTGTCTGCTCTAAGGTTTTGCCATATAAACAATGTAGAAGCCCCTACCAGCTTTGTCTGTTAGAACAATAACATGAACATGTGTGTGAGGGAAGTAAAGGAGAGGGCTTTCTTTTGCAGTAAAGATTGTGTAGGACATACTAGCACACCTTTAGAGGACTTAGTAAAGCATACTATGTCATCACTAAACTTATAAAAAACTTCACAGACTTGAAATGTGTGTATACATCATGTAAAGCAGCAAACCTTTCTGTATTAATCTGTCCTGCTTCATAAAGAAATATTGAAGATGACTAAAGAAGCAATCTATAGATATCTGGAATTTTAATTATATAATTTCTTAGGTCTTCTTAACAGTGACAGACTAATTTAGCTAACCTGTTTCACCAGACACACACACACAACTTCTCTCTGCAAACTATCAATCAGCTGCTGAACACTCAGAATTGGAAAGTATTTTTCCTACTGAATTCACCAAACATTCAGCTAGCCAGTTGACAGGCAATAATTACATTGCTTTGTTTTAATTCTGATTTTCTTAAAATACAGCCTCTCATCAGCAACTATTTAGGCACAAGTCTTAAGAAGAACACCCAATTCCAATCCTCATGTTTTAATGGCCTAATTAACTCTGTTCATTCAGACTGATTGCCCTGCTCAACAAATGCAGAATCCATTAGGCTGCATGATTTTTATTTACACCAAAAGACTAACAACTAAAATAACCTCAGGTATGTGTATTTGCATGGACAATGGAGATGATGCATACTGTCAGGCTTCATTTTAACCTGACAATAGTAGCTAATAAAATAGGTACATGGTCTGAACAGTTTCAGCATAAATTATTTTCAGTGAAGGTACTGCATCATAGTTTACCTCATCCAAATATGGAATTTTAATCCCCATTCTTTCTCTCTCACATATGTCCAACAGATAAGGCAACAAAACAGCATCTAACTCAACTCCCTCATGACAACATTTTGGGGTTCTGTGGCAATCCAGGAAGGTCTATAACACATGACCTACGTGCACAATTCCCTGAGGCTCTTCAAGCAAAACAATTATGTTACCAAATTGCTTCACCTGCTGATTGTGCAACTTTTGGTTGTTTAAAGCTCTTTACCACACTGTTGTTTTACAATGCTTTCATTCATGAGTGACACATGAATGAAAAAGCAAAACCCACTAAGGAACTACTACTACAGCATTCCCTTAAGAATCAAAAATCCCAAGGCCAGGCACTGTAAACAGCAGGTGGAAAACCCATGAAGTTGCCTTACACACTAAATGCAAGCTACTTAAAAATGAAATTAATTTATCAATGCAGAAGACTTAACTCAGAGCAAAAAAATTGCAAAATTTAGAGAATGATTTTGCAACAGTTCTCCACAGAACATAAAGAATCTAAACAGAACTAATTTCTCTAGTGTCCAGGATTTTCCTTTAATGCCATTTTACTCTCACTAAAGCTATTACCTTTGAGTCTTCCAAATCAGAATTTCCAAATATATATTTTAATTTACCAGTGCAAGATTATGGTCCTAGAATCTTTACAGCTTACATAATGCTAGTTTATAATCTAGTCCAGATCTTTAAAGCACTAGACTTGAGTATCTTCTTCATTAATTTATTCAAAAGTACTCATACCTCTTACATTTTAAACTAATAAAGATTTACCTGATTGAGTATTAAATGCTAGTTTATAATCTAGTTCAGATCTCTAAAGCACTAGACTGAGTCAGTACGTTTTCATTAATTTATTCAAAAGTACTCATACCTCTTACATTTCAAATGAATGAAGATTTACCTGATTGAGTATTACAGGCTGTGCTGTTGCAGCAGTCTCTGGCCTGGATACACTTTGAGCCACTACAGGAACTGTGATATTTCTTGACACTGGCTGTGTTGTCACTGGAATGGTTACAGGTCTGCTAACAGGCTGTGCTATCCCAGAACTCGACCCAGGCATCTGCTGTGTGGACACACAGCCAGCACCTGGTCTCTGCAGTGTCAGTGCAGTTCCTGAAACATTGACTGTCACAGCCAAGGACTGAATGACGGCCGAGCTGGTCACAGGTCTGGGCACAGAGTGAAACGCCGCCGGGGCGGGCACAGCGCCGGGGCTGGAGGCTGGGCTCACGTAATGCTGACTCTCAGTCTTGAATGTAGTCACTGGACCTGCTGCAAAGGATTTCAGAGTTATCTTGATGTCATTTTGCAGTCAAATGTTTCATAAGTGTTGTGGATTTTTTTTTTTTTGTTTATTACCATATTAGGACAATAAAGTACCTCTACTGGGTGCACCATTCTGTATCCCCCTTCGTGGTGAGCTGAGGTTGACTCTGTTCAATATATCTGTCAAAAGTTACATTTATCTTAATTGCAAATAAATTAATAGCTTCATTGCTTTTGAATTTAAAAGCTTCATTCATATACACTAATAAAGCCAATTAGGATTCGCTATAAATTAAAATATTATTTCTAAAACAAAAACCAGACAAAACCAAGTGTAATCTGTACAACTTATGATATGTTCTTCCACTCCTCTTTGATTAAGCTAGTTCACTTAAGAATCTCAATGTTTATTTTCTTGGAGACAGGTTAATACACTCGTAAGAGTACAGACAACAACAACAACAAAAGAACATGGCATTAACATTTCAATTTGCTGATGATAGTACATTCATTTACATCTCTTTCTCACATGTACGTAATGTTTCCCAAATACTAGAACTGCTCTACATCAAAGGAAGCATTTTCTCTACACCAGTAATGACATAATTTGCTTCTGTATTAGCAAAATACAGCACTTACAAGCTGGATTTTAGACTTCATGATATCCATTTTCCAATGTGAAAGGAAAATCAACAGATCAGCAACCAAAGGAGTCGTATTAGAATTGCATTACACGAGCACTGATTTTCCTACATATCCTACACAGTAGTCTGTGTCCAGAGTTCTAGCTCAGCAGGAGCACATGCAATTTCTTAAACTATGTTTACTCCCTAACTAATGCCACTGATATTCCTCGACCTTTAATGTCTTAGTCTGGGATTTCTGACCATTTCACAAAGTTTCATTCTTTATCAAACCGAAATACTCTTCTAGTCCCAGATTTTTAGCTCCATTAGTGTTGCTGAGAAGTTGCTCGCTCGGACCTGTGTAAAAATGCACATGAAATTAGATTGATTCTCCAACATCTAACCCACAAGGCTCCAAGTAACTTCTCAAACCAGGGTCAAATTACATCAGGTTCTCAAACAATAGGTCTCAGACTATATACACACTGTGTTTAATAACCTTAAGGCTATTTCCACTAACAACAGCTCATTAGTATACACTTCTCCAGGTGATAAATATATCTAATAGCAGTAGAGCTCTGAAGATCACAGCTTTCAACCTGCCATCTGCATTTAGATCACACTAATAAAAAAGTAGCTGCAAGCAATAGATTTAAACAGGTTTGCATTTTATAAGATATGATGAAATTTGGCCCTGTAATAGTAATGCTACTTTTACTTCAATATAACAGTAACTACAAACAAGGATTAAATTATTTTGGTATTTAGCTGAATACATACATTTTGTGAGTGTTAACAAATCTATACCTCATACATGAATTCCAGAGTGAAATTAAACTAAAGCACCATCTATGTACAAAAGAAAAGCTTTCTAAAAGTTATGTCTCACAAAGCATAGTCAAGACATCTGATGTGCACACATTCTAAATTACAAAGGTAGATTTTATTGCATTTAAAAAGAACATTTCGGGAAGCCAGTTCATTGAAATTTTAAACTACATTTACAACTCAACTGTTTCATCATAGACTCGATGTGCACCTTCCCCCTTCCATCCAAGTGTTACTTGTCCTGTTTAGGTAGAACAGCACTGAAGCACAAGGGTGCTGACATGCAGAGTAACATTTTATAACAGTAACAAATCACAGGTTTGTATCATTATGACACAAGAAGCAAGAACAGTAAGCGGTAACTGTAGGAAAAATGAGCAGTTGTAGAAAAAGGTAAAGGGAACAAAGTGTGAACTACTTTTCATCTCAGCCAAAATAATCCTCCAGTACATCAGAAGGGACACTTGATACTACACAACCCTCTGACCTCTTGGTCAAAGTTGGGGTTTTAACTATTTCCTTCAATTTTTCCACACAGTCTGTACAAAAACTAGTAATTGTACTGCCAGGAAAAGGTTAAGAAAATGCAATGCACTGTAGAAACTACACCTTTCAGAAAAATTAAGACCAATACATGAGTTGCTATTTGTCATCAATTTTTCATCTGATCAGGTGCAAACTAAACAGTGATAAGCAAAGCTGAGCTCACAGTATCTTGCCTATCACCAATAACAAACTGAAGCCTGACTACTGCCAGGTAGTACTACTTACAAGCCAGAGAAGAACTGAGGTCATTCTTCCATAGCTGTTTTTGAGAGTGAAGTAGAAGATTAAAAAGAGAAAAGTTGAGGAAGAGGAAAGGAAAAAAGATAAAGTAACAAGTTATACCATAAGTGATTTTACTTCTGTCAGGACCAAGTATGGACAGCACTAGAATAAGAAGCAAACATTTTAAGTCTCTATCTTTTACCAAAGTTCTTGAAGTTCACAGAATCATACCAAAATTATAGTTTTCACCTGAATTATTTCTATCCTTTGACTACAAAAAAATCCCAAGGCTACAACAACTGCAATCAAACTTGGCCTGTTTGTTGTTCCAACACATGCTAGTGCCTTAATAGTTATTCTCTACCATGACCTACTGCCAATGACCTACTGCAGAGGTCTCTGGACCTTCCAGAAAACAGAAAGGGTATTTTTCAGACATTCTAGATGTTTATAACTGAAGAAAACTTAACATTTTTCAGAGTATCCAGAGTATTTTTAAAATATTCACTCTTAAAAAGTATTTTCTGGTGAGAGTACTTAGATTCAGTACTCTTTTCATATTTAAAACCACTTTTCCATGTTTTTACCTTGTGTAAGAAGCCTTGAACTTACTATCCTAGTGAGCAAAAAAAGTAACAGATACAAGATAAAAGTATGTGAACTGAAATGACCGAAGAGCTAATAACAGCTCTGAAATCCACGCAGCAGTGTGACAGACAGCCTGGTGTAACATTCTGTCTTGAGATCCTTCACTGCAAATTATACACCTCCAGAAAATTACTATGGAAATCTTGGCTACAAGCATTAGCAGAGATGAGGCAAAAACTGTGAGGAGTAAACCTCACCAAAGTCTTGGGTATTGTGACTGCTAGGGACACCTCAGGTCACAGCTCTTAAAATTGGCTACAAGATGGATAGACACACACAAAAAAACGTTTCATTACTAAGGTTAATTAAAATAACAACAAAAAAAGTTTTTTACTTACCTGCCAAAGCCCAAACACTGGACAAACAGAATCCTGACACATCTCCTGTCATCACAACCACCTAACCTCACTCCCTGCACTGCCTGCATTTAGGAGAAAACTAAGGAAGTTGATGAAAAAATCCTCTTTGTTTCAAAAAGGATGGGTAAATTTATCAATAAAAATCTCCTACGTCACAGACAGGCTTTCAGTATTTTCATATTAATCATTTTCCAGATTGTGCTCTTATTATGGACACTCAAGACAGTTACCTTGGTTTGTAACAATGATGTTCACCAACATATGAAATGAGGGGTGGAGAAAAAAAAAAGATTGTAACAGGAAGACTTAAATTCATGCACATTCCTTTAGTAGGGAGACACTCCCAAATATATAACTAAATATTAACTATACTGTTAGCAATTGCATGCACGATTTCAGCCTTGTATACACTGGCTTTTTAACTCTGTTGCTAATGCCAAAACCTTGAAATGTCCTTATTTTGATAACCTCAGAGATTTAAGGTTAGAGGTAACCAGAGCTGTGCATAACCTGGAGTTTAAGACAGAATTTCTTCAAAAGTCTGATTTTCAGTAAGACAGAGAGACGTACAGCTTTAAGATGTGGAGTTTCTTAAGTTGTACTATTAAGAATTCTGTACTTTCAACTAAGTTTAACTTCCTATACCTTGAAAAACCTGTTTTAAATTGTGGAAAAGTGTTGTCTTACATGTAGCAGCTGGCTTAGAGCTGGAGATTTCCCCAACGAAGATTGGCTCATCATCATCATCCTCATCATCCTCTTCCACTTCTCTCACTCTCTTTTGCCAGGGTTCTAGCTCCTCTTCTTCACATTCCATAAATAATTCTGCCATCTTGAGACTAGACAATAAAAAAAAAACAACAAACACACATACCAAAACATTCAGTACATTCATGAAATACTTCACTGCTCAGTAACAAACACTGCAGTTGTCAATAATTCCCATAGAATGGTCTCCCTCCCTCCAAGTTCTTTACATGGAGATCAAACATGATCTGATACAGGAGAACTTCAAAGATTGATGCCACATCACCATTCTGACAATTATTTGCATGCTCATCTTTGCTATTAAAGAGAAAAGACCAAAGGTATCCTCAACACAATTTAAGCTATTTTTGTATAAAACACCAGTAACTACCAGAGGAAGCCTCTGACACCAAAGTGAAAGGTATCTTTGAAAAAATACTCCTATTCCAGGTAAGTGATTCACTCACTAACTGATTAATTCACATTTTTTACCCTAATTCTTTTCATTTCAATGCTATAATTTGACCAAGCTTTCACTGACTTCTTTTTTCCTGGGAAGAAAGCTGGCCTCATGAGTTCCTGCCCTGCACCTACACTGCCTCCTCAGTTGTGCCAGCACAACTTTGCACAGAACTATGGTGTGAAGCAGAACAGGTTAAAAATAACCTGGCCTAGTAACAGTTTTATCAGCACAACTGTTAGGACAAAAATCTGTAGCCTCAACAATCAAAAGTGCAGTAAGGGGTAATGGATTGGGTAATTTGGGTAATCCAAATTAGAGATGTGCAGGAACAGCTCCTGCAAGTGGCCTCCATTGCCAAAGGAAACATCTACATCCATTCTTAAGAGTACAAATAGCTTCCAAATTTTTAACTTCTTTAACTACATTAACACACAAAATGTATTCTAGGAATCCTGCTAGCAGTTGGTCTCAAAGACAAAACCAACAGTGAATCCTTCCCCCAGTCTGCTTAAATATTTCCCAGTAGTGGTGCAGTGTAAGAAAAGTAAACCTAGTGACAGTAGACTTTATCTTCCTCGGTTTTTGATATGTATAAGCATACATTCATGTTTTTACACACATCTCCTCAAAGGTAGTCCATGGATCTGAGAGGTCCACAACTCCAATGCAATGCAGCATTGAAAGTGTTGAAATCAGTTTTGTGAGGTAAACCATCAAAATCCTGAACAAGTTCTTTAAAACATTTTAAAGATAACATCATAGGCTACATCAAGATATTGCTTTAAAAAGCAACTGCCCATCTAAAAAAACTAAGCATAGCCATGGAAGTTCATTAGGCAGGCACAAATAACCAAAAACCTGCAAAAACACAAGTCCCTGGAACACTGTGATAGTCACTAACAAAGTGATAACCTAAAAACCTGATACAGGACGGATTAAAAAATGAGAGCTCATTGCCCAAAACAGCAATAAGTTTCTGATGAAGTAACTGTTTTAAAAGCACTATTTTAGCCATCTTTATCATGGCAGTTAGGTTTAAAAATACCTAACTTTATTAAAAGCCGGTTGTATTCATAACCTTATTTTAAGTTAGGATTTAAAAGCAGTCACATAGAAACAACAAAAAATTACAGAACCTTAGGAAAGGTATCAAGAGTGTAACAGCTATACTGAAAACACCAGACTGATCTGTAGAAGAGCACTACAAGGATGGACAGAAACTGGCACTCTGGAAAATCATGGTAGATGCAGCCACAACAAGACTTAAGAGTTATTGAAAATCCAGTTTTCCATTTCTCAAAACTTCCTTGGATTAAAATGAAACTGCTAGTGAACTTAAAGAGTGAGGACATTTACGTTAACCAGAAATTTTTCAGACTACCCTTGTCACCTGTCCATAACAGAATCACAGAATATTCTGAGTTGGAAGGGTCCCACGAAGATCAGTGTGAAATTCTTAGTCCTGCACATGACATCCCCAATAATCCCACTACCCACGTGCCTGAGAGCAAAACTCTGCAGGAACTCTTCTGAAAACTGTAACTCTGTTACAGACTTAGAGAGAGTAACTCTCTGTAACAGAGAGCAAAACTCTTCTGGAACTCTAAAGTTTGGTGGGGTAACCAGTTCCCTGAGGAGCCTATTCCAGTGCCCAACCCCTCTCTGGGTGAAGAATCTTTTCCCAAAAACTAAATCTTCCCTGACACAATTTCAAACCATTCCCTGGGGTGCTGTCACAGGTCACCACAGAGATCAGTGTCTGTCCCTCCTCTACCCCTCATGAGGACTGCCACGAGGGCTCCCCTCAGTCTCCTCTTCTCGGCTGAACAGAACAAGTGACCTCAGCCACTCTTCGTGTGGCTATCATCCGTTACTCAAGTAATTTTTTCCCCCACTTAACTTCTCTGGGCATTTGAAATGCAGCTATTAATCTTATTTACAATACAATACAATGGACCACATCTCGTATTTCTCAGATAACGTCCCATACAGGCACAAAACTTTGCACCACATTAGTTGATGATGGGTGTGCAATCCACAGCTCCACCAGGACTGGAAACAACTGGGTTTTAATTGAGGGCTGTATTTGTTTAGTAGCGCAGAAACAATGACCAAGCTGAAACTGCACCTGAAAATTATAAAACAACCAAAGCGTAAACCAACTTCCCCCAAACACAAACCTCAGCAGCCACCGCTGCCCTCTGTGCCGTGGGAAGGCACAAGCTCCGCCTAGGGAAGGGCAATACCGGCGGTGCCAGCCCGCCAAGTGGCTCACGCCGCCGAGCCGCGGTGGTGGTGCCAGGCCGTGGGAGCAGCCGAGTCCCGAGGGCAGCCGAGCAGCTGCCGCTCCAGCCTGACCGCCCCGCGTCCCGCCCCCCGCGCCGGTG
>JANPWX010000396.1:852293-873700 GCA_024734555.1 Trochalopteron elliotii
AAGGGAAAAGGGAAGGGAAAAGGGAAGGGAAAAGGGAAGGAAAAAAGGAAGGAAAAAAGGAAGGAAGAAGGGAAGGAGACTTTGCAGATAGTACTGGAAGTAATAAATGATGCTTCTTCTTTGAAATCATAAAAATAACTCACATTGCCTCACAGTGAGTTGCCATTGGGACGAATTTGAAAATACCTGAACAATAAACATAGAAACACATTACTAAGCTTCTAAGCAGAATTTTTTCGTCATCCAAAACCCTCAAATAAAGAAAGAAATTTCTGCTGAGGTATCAGCAACTCTGGATCAATCACTCTAAGAAGAAAGTGACACACCTTTAGATAGTTAAATTTCTTTATGTTCTTTAAAAGCATTCATGTGTTTGTTTAGCAGTTTCTGTTAAGAAAACTAGGACTGAAGCTAATTTCTTGGCATTGTCATTACATCTGTAAAACTTACCCATGAATTCTGAGGAAGTCTGCACCAACAACCGATTTTTATTTATCAGACTGTCTGCCAAACTGAAAGGAAAGAAAATATTAGGATAACAAACCAGAAAACAACAGGAATTGCTGTCTTATCCAGTAGCCAATCAGTTACAGTCTGTAAGGGGGCCTGTCTTATTTTTCATAGGCTCAACACTTCTCACAGGTCTGATGTAACCAGAGTTTTGCAGAGTGTTTGGGGTGCTCTTCTCTGATTTAGCTGTTTCACTGTAAGTGTGTTAATTGTCTATCTGAACAGGGATTAAAAGTCTAGGATGTCCCATCTCTGCTGTTTGTGGTTTACATATCAGACTTGAGTCATTCTGACTCAGTGAATGAGGAGGTTTATTTCAAAATCCCTTCTAAAATCTCCTTAAACAGGCACGGGTCTTCTCTGTCTAGTGCCTTGTCCCAGATGAATGCTTTAGTGACTTTTGGATGAAAGGTGGCATCACTTCCAGTTTCCTTTTCTTGCTTATGAATCTAGCCAGTCATGTCCTGGAGTTTTGCATGAATGCTGCTCTATGAGGTTTAGGAACCAGCAAAAGAAATTATTGCCCTCTTAAATACTTTGCTTATTTCATTTCACTACTGTATCCCTGCCTTTCTTTGAACAGCTTTTTTTGCCAGGCTCTACTGAGAACAGTCTCTAGAAGATAAACAGTTTTCAGTTTTAGGAACCTCCTCTGTAGCACATGATTTTAAAATAGTGAAATGATATATTTTTTAAAACCTTATTAAAAAAAATATTGTGCTGTTTTGTTTGGGTTTTTTTTGTGATCTGCTGACTTCTATTTCTAAAGCTGTCCAACAGGCCTCATATCTACACAGCTATTTCCTTTTTGCCTCAGTATTCAGCAGTCAACTTGTTTATCTTTACTTCAGGCTCCCTTCCTTGGGCATACAGTGTTTGTAGGAGAAGTTTTTGTATTCTTCAAGAAAACCTCCAAAACAAAGTCTTAAGCAGCAGCTCTAAAACAGCATTGATATTATCAAGGCTCTCCTTCATCTCCAGATTCTTGACTATTTGGTCCTCAACTAAAATGTAGGCACTTGATAGTTCCCTTGCCAGAGTAGAAGGCAGAATGCATGCATCCTGCCCGGGCTACATGTGTCTGACAGGCTGAGTGGTTTGTGCTTCAATCAAAATGCAAAATGCATCTGAATGTTGAGGTGATGCATTGCCTCGCTGGTGTCAGTATTGACTCAGCTCTGAAGCAGACAAGGCAGGCATTTGCTGGGGAATATCTCAGGTGTTCTAAACAGCTTGATTGAAAATCTTACCTGTCATGTAGAAGCGTAGAGGAAGAGTCAAAAATTCATGAAAAGGATATTAATTTCGTGTTTATTCCAGTACATTTAAATAGTAGAATTGACATTATACTAAATTTGGTAGGATTGTCTATGAGAAATTATTTTTTAATGTCATTTCTAAAAGATTAAACTTTCATTTGCCTTCTTAGATGTATTTGGCCTAGTTTACTAAGGAGAGGAGATTTGTGCAACCACAGCACACATGCCCTGTTAATAGGTTTTGAGCACATAGGCTGATTTGAGACAAATTTGATAAAAGAATAGATACTCCTTTAAAGTAATTAAGAACTTCCAATTTTTGTTAAATAGAGTACCCAGGATGAGACTTAAAATGAAGAGATGCTCATTCTCTCCAGGAGAGGTCTGAGAAATGCTCCACCTGTGGCTTCCATCAGTCTGCAAGCAAGAGTCAAGTTTCATTTGTTGTGATTCTCACAGACCTGAGGTAAGAAAAGGAAAGTTCTGTTATATCCCAGTAACTCCTGAACTCTGAGGGCATGGATGGCACACGAGTGATCACAGTCTGGGGTGGCTCCCAAATGACAGCTGAAGTTCAAATGACACTCTGTGTGTCATTCTGTCACTCTAAAATTTCTTAGCTGTTTTTCACAAACAGAACTATTTTTCTGAATATCTGTATTACTTTTCTAAGTCCTACAGGTATTCTTAAAATAATAACTGTCTTAAGTTTCAAACTAGGACTTACAGCTCTTTTTTTTTTCTTTTTCTGAGAATTTCTGTGCTAACCTCACTTCAAGTTCAGTGTCTTCTCTGTTCTCTTTATCTCAACACTCCATAGCACTCCATTTCCGCTCAATACACCCTGTTATTATCCTTGTTTCCAGGGTTGCATAAATGCATAAAATTAGTAAAAACATCCTTTAATTTCTGTCTTCAAATTCTGTGTCTGGCTGGCCAAATTTCAGCCTTTAACTTTTCAGCCCAGCTACAGTAAAGTTGTATGTTGTAGACTCATATAATGGGCTGGTAGCAATAGAGACTAACAGGGCCTGTAACAATAAAAGATTGTAGAGCTACATCTTAAACAGTAAAGTTACAAGAAGTTTGACAGATGCTTGTTTGATTTCTGAATGAGGATTCACAGAGAGAAACTGGAATTTCATGACATTGCAATTGATAGTATTGCATAGGGACTGGCTGAAAATTCTTGTGGCTGAGGACAGCAGAAATGCCATTCTGGTGTTAAAACAGCCAAAGATTAACTTGACATTTTATGAACAAGAAGCATTAAATCACAACAATGCAATGGCAATAAAATCCATCCTGACAAAAAAATACAGGTGAACAGAAGCTGCACAGAATTCAAGGGATTTTGATCATAACATTCTACATGCCACAGATTTCTAACAAATGTTTTTTATGTGCCTGCAGCAGACATTTGCAGGGTGATTTCCTTAATTATGCTACTATATTAATACAAATCTGTGTGCAGTAAAAAATATTTTTTCTAGACCTTAAATATCTATCAGCACACTGAAGGCCTAAACAATTTGTGGCTTGTGGTTAATTTTGTTGTCACAAACAAAAGATGTCAGACTGGTAGTTTTCTCTAGTGTCCCACTTCTGGTATATGAGTTCCTTGGGAAGCATTAGCAATGAATCCATCAACTGCTCTTCTTCTGTTTAGACAAATGGAGTACAGATATCAAACTTCTACAGTAAACAAGATACCTAGGTGAATTTGACAGAATTTTAAAAAACTGTATTTTGGCATGTTTTCTAAACCACTGTAAACACTGTGCACATCCTTTACTATAAGCCAGAATTACCCACCAGGTCTGCCAGTCCCCAGAATCTGTGTTTTAAAAAGACCTGTACAAGTCAGTGAAAAACATCTCCTCACTTTGGTGGTTCAAGGTAGGGTAATATTTTACCTTTCAGGAAAGAGAAGTACGAGTTACCAAGAAGAATATCAAGAAGAAGTGGTGTATATGAAGCAGTGATACTTAACCTTCTGCTCAGAGTTGTTATTACAGAGAAGACTTATTGGCGTTGGCAAAAAGTTAATTTTTAAACAAAATAACCTTTTTGGAAGTTAACCAAGTGGAATTCACTTACAGATTTAACATCACACCTTGCTTCTATCAATATATGCTGTGTGGACTAAAGCTGCAACTTGCAGTCAAAATGCCAATATCCTGACAAAATATATAAAAAATGCACCTGTGAAAAGTTGGGCATTAATTATAAACTGTCTCTGGTGGCATAAACTACAGGACTGCTCTTGTTGTTCAGTAGCAAAATGCTCACTTGGGAAACTTGTGTTTTAGAGCAGTTTCTCAGATGAGTTTTCTATTTCAACAGCTAATTGAAAACGATTTGCAGGAGCAGCCACATTCATTCACATTGTTAACCACCTAATGATCTATAATAGGGGAAGACATACTGTGCTCCTGGAGTCATATAGTCATCTAATTCTTCTAAGGTGCTTTCAATGTGGTGTTATTTTGGAGAGGAATAAAATGTACCCACATGATAAACTGATAATTTTAAACATCAACCCCCAGATATTCTTGTGTCCATTAGCACAACATAACTTCCTCACTATCTAGAAATACAATATTGTGCTGATTTGCATAAACATGACTTAATTTTACTGATTTCTACTATAGCTTGTTAAAATAAAATGTTTTTAAGTTAGGAAGATTTCTGCAGTGTCTTTACTCAGATATTTATTGTTTTGGTTCCATTTCTTATGAGTTTTCGAGAATGCCAAGAAAAGGATAACAGATAACATAAATTAAAATCCTGTCTAAAGAGGAGGTAAACAACTAAACTAAGCAACTAGAAATCAGGCAGATGCAAAATAGCAATAATTGTGATGACACCAGTTTGAAGTTGTACTTTTCTTCTATGATCTATCCCATACAGATTTAGGACACAGCATCTTTCACAGCAAAAAACCAACCCAAATTTATTTGATACTCTTTGTGCCTAGCTGCTTTTCTTCTTTTCATGAGTCATTAAGAAGTCTAACATCCATATGCAGCATATTGCAACTGAATTCCATTTCCTAACTTCCAGCAGTTTAAATCAGTGCTAAAAACACCCTGTGCCTGATTTCCATGTTTTTATGAAAAGCCAGATCTTAATTAGACTTCATGCTCACCATTTGAAAAATACATTAATTCGTTCACCATTTTCAAGGAAACCACCTCTCCAATGCAAATATTATGCTGAACTTCTGATTACTCTTGTTGGACTTTTTTATAAGGTAGAGTGAGAAAGTGGACATTATGAAAATGTAAGGTGAGAAAGTGGACATTATGAGAATTTTAAGGAATAGTCTGAAGTAAGTCTTCTTTTTGACTAATGGAAGGGTTAGATGCTATCCTGGCTGTCACCTGGATATAACTCCAACATGAGGCCAAAGTGAGGAGGGAGGGCTTCAGTTAATGAGGAAAAAAGCTTTTTAAAAAGCCTTTTATTTGCTTTATATTTGCAGTAGTCAAGTTCCAGAAGAATGAGAGCTGGTGAGATGGCTGAATAAATGGACACTTGAGCACAGGAGATAGCCTGGCTTGTGACAATGCCTCACAGAAATGAGAAAAGACCCATGAGAGATGAAAATCAGCTTTTGCATCAGCAGACCCAGGTGGGACTGCTGTGACTTACAGTGCACTGAAGGCAGTAGGAACCAGTGACTGATCTTTGTCTCTGGTGGCCCTGAGAACACTTGGCAGCAGAAAAGGTGGGTAGTTTATTGCTGTTTTGGCAGAACTCTTGCTTTTACTACATGAGGTGAACCATGTATCTCACTTCACTACAGCAACTCAGAAACAATGTCCTTTGGTGTTCTTCTTGGCCACTATATAATACATTTGTTATTCTTATTGCAGCCTCTGTCTGTGGTTGCTGCAATTTCTCTGCTGTATGAATAACTCTGTTGGTCTCACCAGGTGATCTATAAAGGAAATCTGACTTTGTCCTCTTCCCACAACTGATTTAAAATTGGTAGAGCTTGACCTGTAACACAACCCAAAGTACTTTGCAAGCTTGTCTCTGTATATCTTCCTACAAGCAGTGAATGTTTTGGGCTGTTGTTTTATTTTTATGTCTTGCTTATATCAAAATCTGACACCAATTTGCTACGTTTTTGAAGGGGCCAGTAAGATTCTAATTTCAACCATTGGAGATACATTGCCAACCTAGAATCAGTTCTTTTGGTGGGAACAGCTTACCTTAGGAGCCATAAAGCACTTGTTCTTCTTTATTCTATATCACCTTTAAACTAAAATCTGTGCTTTTCTAACACCATAGATTTTTCTTACAAAAAGCACCAATACCAAGTGAATAATCTAGGGGGCTTTCCACCCCCAAGTTCTTGCACTGACTATCAGATATTATAATCTTCTTTCAGTGGGTTAACACATGACCCAAAGGTCTCACTATGTTTTTCAGAGTAAAAACCATAATGTTTTGTATTATTCCATTTTAAATGACATTATTTCTCTATATGCCTTTGTCTGAATCTGACCTTTCTCAGAGAATATTAGAAGAATTAATTTAAAATGTGGACAAGAACCAAAATAACCTGAGAGTCATTATAATCTGCAAGAAATATATCCCATACAGTAAAATATTAAATTATAAACTTACCATATGTTGCACACCAACAAAACATCAATTTTAGAGTATAATCAAACTGATCATTTTGTACCAGTGTATCTTTTAATAATATGTGGACTTACTGTATTAAAAGAAGATGGGCAAAGCTTTTTTTCACCAATGTTCATGTATAATAATCTGAAAAACCTGTACTGAGACCTTGAGAATAACACTTGCAAACCTATGACTGCTTTAGGAATTCAATTCCATCTGTATGCTCTACTGAAGTCTCCTTTCTACAGGTACCTCATGTATTTTACAATACTAAAGAGGGTAACAATGCAGCATGCAACAAGGGCACATTGCTAATAATTCCATTCCCATTAAATATTTAGAATTCTGTCATATTTCATAATTGGAACATAGAAGTAACAAATTAGAACAACTCCATGCTGATTAGTGTTAAAAGCTGTTAGAGGAAGCCATTGCTTGAAAACAAAATCCTCAATGGGCAAAAAAAGTTACAATCATTTCTAAATGTTTTCTCCCCTTGATTTTTTGTTTTCCTGCTGCAGTATTAGGGCAAGAACATAAATTTCTGGATATCCTGGACATATCTGTAACAAAAAAATAAATAATTTCATCTCTCTCATCTATAAAATTGAAATACTGCAGCTTGTGTAGGCTCGGGGCAGTTCTCATGAGAAGTGGAAAACTTTAGTTTGCAGTGATGCCCCTTAAGTTTTGCCCTGAGTGAGAGCCTGACACAAATCCTACCAGCTCTAATGCTGTTCCAGTTGAAGCAGTGGGTACAAGTCTTTGGCTCTGTAGCTGTTACCACATCATGAGATTGGAACTACTAATGAAAAATTGGAAAGTACGAACAGGGAGAGCTGCAGCCTCAGCAGGTTCCAACAAAGAAAGTATTTGAGCTTCCCTCAGCTCTCAGACAGTTTTTTGAGGTTTAGGCAGAGACCCTGACAAGCAGCACAGAGCTACAGAGCTACATCCACTCTTTGGCAGCACCTGTGTGGGAGAAGGGCAGCAGGGCCTCAAACTCGTGCACCAATGCCAGGGATTTCTGCTCCCTGTAACCCACCCAGATTTGTGTTTGCTCTGTGCAGTCAGAGCACAGCAAGGCAGATGGGCTGAGGCTGCTCTCCACAAGTACTGAGTAATACTGGTTATAGCTTTGGATGACAAAACATTGATCATTTTTCTTTTAGGGAAAACACAGATAGAGAAGCACCCACAATTTCACATTATAGATGCTTTCTAGTCATCTTTCCATTAAAAGAGCAGCCTTCAGTAATCATGTTTGAACTGTTTCCTTACAAAGTAGTTACACCAAAATCTGTCATAGTCCATCTATGCCTTTGTAGGGGTCTACAAATTAAATAAAAACAAAACATCTCCAAATACAGTAGTTGGATGTTCTAAAAGTTTAGGAATATTCTAGCACTTACATTTTAAATCTTATTACAGAAAAGGTGTATTTCCAAAGGACTTCACAATTTTTATTACCAGATATTAAATGGATTTCACACTGTATTAGCAAGTTGTGGACAGTTAACAAGATTATTCTATTCTTTGACTTCAGACTTTAGCCTTCTTCAGTCTGGAATACCAGTGTTTTAAGATTAGTATTTTGTATCTGACCATTAGCAATAGAACTAAAACCATTTAAGATCCTTTAAATTAAATCACAAATCATACCCAACATTAAGTTGATGGGGTGCAGCACAGAAAGGTCTGCAGGGAGTGACTTACTCAGTACTATTCATAACACATGGTTTTATCATATTTCCTTAGTCTGCATATGTAGATGGTGTGGATTTCCTGAAATTTTGATGTACACATTAGGAGTTTGATTTAGAGTAATTTTCAAAATGCTTCCTTTTTTTGCTTAATATGACCAAAAATGACCAAAAATAACCAAAAATACCAATAGTCTCAGTCACTCATGTCATGTCAAATACCTATTAGATGATGGTCCTCAGGGACAACCCAAGACATCCTCTTCTTAGCAGTATGTTCATGACCCACCAGCTCCTGAGCAGTGTAGGAATTTCAAATATGGACTCTGAGCATTTGTTCTATTGGTTGATCTGGTTATGCCTGTGAATGGCATCAGATAGATCATATATAATGATGGAAGATTTATAAATCCCTGTGTAACATAGGAAAAAAGCTTCTGAGAAACAGGGACTCTCTGGGCCAGCATAGGCAAAGCTCCAATAACATGGCCAAGAAACTGCCAGTCAGTTGTGGTTGCTAATCAACTGTATGATATTAGCTGTAGGTGCTAAAACTAGAACCTTTGCTAGAAAAATGTAGATAAGAAACAAGAATGCATCATAGAGCCTTTTTTGAAAGTAGATCTTTCAAAATATCTGCAAGATGTTATATCTTTCTTTATCACCTGCTCAATGCAAGAAAGAAATGTTGTGTTTCATGCTGGGATTTATAATCTCTGTGGACTCTACCATGGTATCAAAGATTAAGTCAGCCACCATCTGCTTCATTTTATGCAAAATGGATGTGGCCCTTGAACTTCTGGCAGTTTTCTAATTCAATCCTCCACGCAGATTTCTAACACTCTTGCTTTACAGGATATCCTATTATTCATCTCAGACAGTAAATTTTACCAGTCAAGGTCAACTATTTATTGACCACATGGACAGTGAGAGAGTGGCAGGGCAGAAAGGCTTCTACTCCTGTTTTTCATAAAAGCCCCAAGAATGTTCTGGAGCAGTATGTATATAAACCACAAGATTTCTGCAAGTGGCACAGGTTTTACTCTTTTAAACTTTTTTCTTGCACACACAACTCCTGTTAAAATTCAAGACTAAAACTTGAGAAAGGTGATAATTCAAGAAGGCTGATGCAAACAAATATTTCAGCAAACTCAGCCATGTCATTTCAGTGAACATTTTGATTTTGAGGAAAACTTGCAAAATCTGAGATCTTTTTCAGGATATCATTCAACTTCAAGAACATAAAAATATAATTTTTCTGAATTGTCAATACCTCTTAAAAATCTTTGTTCAGTGGTTAGATTTTTTACATTTATCTTCAAGGCAGCATTTTACATGAGGCTGAAGTAATACTTCGTAGTTACTATTAGAAAGAAATGTGTAATATTTCTATCTTCAGAGAGTCCAGATGTGGTGGAATGCTGTGGCTCTCTGTTCCAAATGCACTGCAAATTAACACAGTATTTGTTACATTTGTTACAATGAGTGAAACATGCTCTGAAATTTGACTTCTTTTGAAAAATTCACTTTTGCTTAGTTTTACATTTATTAAAAACAAAGCATGGACTATTTTTCCAAAAGTCACACCCAGATCTGCCTGTAAAATATTTGCTTTTTTAATTTTAAAATGTTGAAACAGGAAGTATAGCTTCAAAAAAGCCATAATTGTTTTCAAAGTACATTTTGAAATTTTGCTCTTTATTATTAGGAAAGATAGAAATGAAGGATAGCAAGTGTACAAAGGTGAAATTAATTCACCTTTTGAACTCTCAATGTCCACATATTTAGGATTTGATCCTGGTAGTCCTAAACAGATCCAGCGACCCATTCATATTCAGATAAAGGCTGTGATAGCTGGTTATCTTCAAAGAAGGAGAGAATTCAGAATCTCAATAGAAAGAAAACCTCCATACTCCTGATAAGAACTGTAAGTGTTTCCTTTGAAGACTGACACGATGAAGGATTCCTGTTCAGAGAAACCTGAGTGATATCTTTAAGTAATAATGTCTGGACTTAGATGTCATACACTGCAAAATGCAAACATTTTGACAAGAGAGCATGCCAGAAGTTGGAACTTTTAGGAGCTGCAATGGGTACAGTAGCAGACTGAACCAGAGCAGTAGCATCCTGGAAGTGGCAGTCTAAACAGAGCTCCCGTGGTTACCAGCATTTTCCATTTGTTGTCATTTCAGTCTCATCAGAGAGACATTTATGTCACAGTGACTACTGCTGAAGGAGTCCACAGCACGCCTGCAATGGTGACTCCAGGTTTGCAGGACCTGATGGCTTTTCAGAGACATTCCTAGTTTAGCTCCTTATGATGGATCTTGGCCTGATGCCACGACTTTAATTTTGCATTGCATTAAATCAAAACTCAACCAAATAAAAAGAGCAAAGTATTAACCATAGTACAGATAAGGCCCCTCTTCTCTATATTTTGGCAGAATTTTTACTTTTCAGGCTATTTTCTTGAACCCACCTGAGAAATTCTAAGCTTCAGGTAGGTCCAGGTGCAGATTTACTGTCACATCTCTCAAAAGCTGTTAGTCTGTTGTCCCTTTGTTAAATGTTAAGTCAAGAAGTCTGTAAGTGCCAAGGGCCATGGAATGTGTGTATGTTGTCTTCAGGGCAAGAAAGGGATTATGTGCTTCTTATGTGTTACCTGGTAGATTCTGGAACTGAAAAGGATGCAACAGAAAGCATTTGGGAAGTTTTGAAGGAGACCATATAATTTTCCTCAAATGTTATTCTCATGCTGTCATTCACTTCCAAATCGTGTAGTTTTGACCTTCAAATTTTTCTCCAACTTCCTTCCAAGAAGTGTTTGAGCCCACAGGACAATTTTGAAGATGTTTGTCTTCCAAACTTCCTAACTGAATTTACTTTGAAGGGGAATAAGGCTGGCAAACACAACAGAGAAGTTATTTTTCCCCTATAATGATTTATCCTTTGATGCATAGACAGATGGTCGTGATCTCGTCCTCCTCCACCCATGGATTTTTCTAAAATGACACCCAAGTTTTTCTTGGCAGCAGTTAGAAAGTCTGGCAAACAGCTCACTTCAGCTCCAATTATATTGACCACATTAATGCAGAAGATCAGCAAATCAAATGTTCCATATTCATTTGGAAGAGATGAACTAGAATTTGCAATGAAATAAAATAAACATGAATTAGAAACAAATGCCAGCTACTTACCTCCACCCTTATATCTAAGGATTTCCTGTGGCATGCTTCTTTTACAGAATGAATGCTTCTTAAGGCAGTAGCACTTAATAGAATTAGATTTCTGAGAATGTCTTCATGGACAGAATATAACCACTTGCTCTGAGTGTTTTAAGGGATATTAGAGAATAACACTTTCCCTCCTTTCTCCAGGGACACCAACTCTTCAGATCAATGTTATCTCTAGATTTAATATCAAAGCTTTTCACACTTCTCTGTGCTTGTCACAAACTCTCTGGGGCACGGGCAAAACAACCAGGAATGTGACTAATTCCCACTTGAGGGCTTCTAGCTGAATAGTTTTTTCAAGGCAGTACCTACCATCCAAGATACGTTTCTTTAGCGAGGCAGAAATGAGGAAACCGTGCTGGCAATTCTTTTTCCATGCAGTTACAAGTTAACTTCTTGCTGGTACTAACTGTCTGTCTCCTTACTACTGGGCAGGTTAGTACTTCTCTACCAGTATGTGGACCATCACAAAGTGCTTCACCTGTGGCAGCTGAATAACAAGCACAAGGTATATCATAAGACAGTTCTATTGTGATTATTTATTCACCATCTCTTTAGAAGGGACAGTAGGTAGAGCTGTTTAACATCTGCAATACATGCATATATTAATGTAAATATAAAGAAATCCTATTCATAAAAATCCTATTTTTAAACAAAACTTTAAATACTAACAAGTTACATCAGTGAAGATACCTTGTGATGATAATTTTACCCAGACCATCTCTGAATCTGATTCATTGGCATGAAGAACATAAAATTAATTGTACTCAAGGTGTCCACAGTTCCAAGCTATCTAAAATAAATTTCTAATTCTTAGATACTAAACTATGAAAACCTTCTGATCAGTTTACTTAGCAGGAAAACACTTGTGCTTGTGTAACTATGTTTATAAGAATTGGACCTGGGCAATTGTATACTAATCCCCAGCATTGTATTTACACACACTACAGCAAGTTTATTAATCAAATCTCTACTTTCAGGTCTCTGAATATTTTAAGGAAATGTCCAGTATTGAATCACAGACAACAGGGTTTGAAATGCCATCTTAAACCTCAAGCACGTCCAGTGCTACTTTTTCATCAATTCTTATCTTTGCCATAAATCACACCCTCCTCTGCTGTAAATATTCATTACACAGCTGCAGCTCCTCCTTTAAGCTTGCTGGCACAGCTGGAGCTGGAGCATGCAGAGCAGATGGCCAGTCACACCCCTGCTTCCTATTGTCTGCAAAACACAACAACTACTGCCAATAATCTCTGCTTTTGGGCCTGGGTCTTGTGTGTTTTAACTAACACCACCATTCTTCCCTCAGTTCAAAACTGGCCTGTATCTGTATCAGACATTCAACACCATCATACTTCCTTAAGGGCTTTTTCTACTATTTTAGTTAGCATCCTCATCTCTTTTGTTTTCCTATATATATATTTATATTTTTTTAATTAGAAAAGCTTACTTCTAAAACCCAGGCTTTTTCACCTGTTTTAGCCATATTGTGCAATGGAGTTCTATTGTGCATTAACTCCAATATTTGTCTACTTCAGCAAAAAAGCAAAAAATAAAACAGCTTTCTTTTTTCGGTACACCCTTGACACATCAATTCCACAATAACATATGCATAATGAAATTATATATATATAGAGAGAGAGAGCAAATTCATGAGGAGTTGGGGAAAGCACCAGAGTTACAGTAGGAAACAGGTTTGGCAGCTCATCTACAGCAGTTTGTGGAAGTGTGGCCATCAGCTTGAGTCAACTGTCAAGATTCCTCAAGGAGAATAGTGGCAAGAGCAGCTTGTAAAAGAAATGGATGAAAAAGCTTGCTATACTGGAAATACTTGAGATATCTGCTGAAAACAATATTGGTTTAATGAATAATATTTTTAACAATTATTTTATAATATGTCTTTTCAATTTCCTTGTGTGTAGTTAACATATGTATATGTAGATAAATATGTATTTAAATAATTGACAAGTGCAGCTACATTCTCATGTGTAAGTGGTCTGCAACAAAAATTTTCATTTAATTATGAAGAAACAATTCTAAGAACTGAAAGTCCATCCTAATCACAACACTCTAAGAAAGGAGAAGGAAAAAACCCCTACTGTTGAAGTATGAGAAGATGACAATAGTTAGCTCTATATACACAAAATATGGGTTATTTTCACATCCTCTCATGCATATGTGTAAAACCTTCTGTAGTGCCTAAAGCTTTAAACATACTCAAGTTGTGAATTCTGACAGCCTCCCTGCACACAGTGATGGCTGTTGTGTCCAGCAGTGGCTGAAAGCAGAGGGAGTCCTGTCTACATCAAAATGGTCACCTGTTAGAAATACTGTGAATTAATATGCAAGTAACTATATACTATTACCAGATGTGCTGCAGTGCAGGCTTGGTAACTGCAGTCAGAGGACAGTCAGTGCAGCTCTAGAGACCATTCATGAAATGTTTTCTGGTGCTGGGACAGATTGGCCTTGTGCTTCTTGAAGATTCTCACTGCAAAGAAAAATACTCTGTTGTGATTATTACAGAAATCCATAGTTAGTAGACCTGTATCCAGTGCAGTGTGCCTTTCTGTACAGGTCATTAGAGAGGTGCAAAAACCCACTGGAAATAATGTTTCTGAGATAATCATGCTCAATGTGGGTTGAAATTACAAATTCTTCTGGAACTGGTGCCTCTAGAAGCAGTTGAGAGACAGGTGACCTTAAATAAAGTGGGCAACAGTGGGAGCCAGTTTGTCAATTCTTGAAGAGCTAACAGATATCATTAAGAAAATTAAATCCTACAATACAGGAAATATGTCTCTGAATGCATTGCTTCAGAATTGGAAAGTATTTTTGCTCAGTGCCTCATCTGTTTCATGTCAAACTTCATTGACTTTGTAAAATGCATTCAGCCTTGTGAATTGTTCCATGATTAAATTTGTATACAATATTTATTCTGTTACACTGATAAAAGTTCAGTGAGTGGGATCTTCTGTTCTGAAAAATTAAACTATAACATTGTGGTGATTCTTAATGTAGTATCTCTAAAGAAACAACTCCTTTTAATGTTCACAGAATACATACATCATGCCCATAGGAATAATTCATAAAAATAAATCACATTGACATATTCCATGGTATCTTGTAAGGCCCTGCAGGGTGGCAGTGGCAGCAGCCACTTTTATTTAGCATGTGTCTATTCCCCCAAAAGCTTTGTGTCCTACTTTTAATTTGGCTTTACATCATGCTAAACAGTCTCTCAAATGTAGAAAAAACCTCAAAACAAATTATCTGATATTTCATTGCTGACCTTTCTAGAGGCTGACTGTAGGTCAGGGACATCAGTCCATCCTCTGTGATGAAGTTCTGTATTACCTATAGAAGGTTTTCATGTGCAGTTTCTCTGCTGGTATGAGGTCTGAACAGAAATGTTAAAGCAATTAATATGAAGAATCATGGGATCAGAAGATCATAGGGCAATTCACATTGGAAGGGACCTCAGAAAGTCAATGAATCAAATGGTGTGTGGGGATGAGCAGCTATCCAGATACAGCACAGCTAAATTAGACCAAAAAGTGGTGCTGAGCTGGTCACAAGACCAGAATCATGGGTGCCATGAGATAAATGTAACAGTTCTGTTCTTACCTTGTTTCATTGCAGTGGTAGTTCCTTATGCACCAAAGTATCACTGGTTATCATTCACTGGTACTCTGAAAAGCAATGCCCCTGGAAATGGTTCTTGTCTCAAGAAATCTCTTTAGGCTTCTTAAAACTGTTTTCTTATCAATCAAAATTAGGTGTCTCCCCTGGGGGAAAAAAAATCAGGGTACCTCTTTTTAGAAAAAAAAAAAAAAAAAGAAAAAAAAAAGCCATTTAGGTATTATGTATTCTGTAGTGGAGAGATGAAAAATATGCTCTGAAAATGTGAAATGCAAATAAGTAATAACTCATAGTAAAGAGCTAAGTTTTATTTTATTTATAAGCTACAATTGCCCAAATAGCTGTAAAATGTGATATGAAATTCCTGCTTGTTTGAAGTTGCTCAAGGAATGGCCTTGTCTCACAAACTAAGGAGTAAACCATTTTTATTTGTAAATATATATACCTCATGCTTTTTTATCATTTCAGTTGAACCACCATAACTGCAATATTAACTTACATTGCTGCAGCATAAAACCAAAAATACCTGAGAAGCACCACCCCTTCCCAGCGAGCAGGTCTCACTCAAATGACACTCTAACAGTTTCTGGTTTGTTTTTGGATTTAAGGACAGTTTAAAGGCTACATTGATAGAGAGTTGCAACATGTTTTACAGTGTTTTTATAATATCAGGTAGAAGGTGGGAACACAGAAACTGTTTCCTGTTGAAATGAATACATATTTTAAAATGCGATGAGTGAAATGGGGTGAGTGGGATTTCACACAGAAGAAAAGTTAAATTCATGATCTCTGCATTAAAAATATTTAGAAAATCATTGCTTTCACAGGTAATAGAAACTGAAGGTGTTCTTTAGGTATTGTACAGATGTTAGGAAGTGCAGGTCATATGTATAAATTCTAATAATACATCTAAAGGCAGTAATTTTAAAATATACTTCTCATAAAGCTTGAAAATATATTTAAGTAAGGTGTAGGATAGGATCTCTTTAAATATTTGTGTATCAAATGGCAATAATGAGGGGGTTTTAGATTAACATTATTAGCTTTTCTAAATGAAGGTAGTGTATCCCTAGTGGTAAAATGTATAAATTATGTAAGATTTTGCTTGATGTACATCTACCCCATAATCCAAAATTAAAACACAGTCTTATGGGTATGTAGAATGTTACCCAGTTCTAGTTTAAATGTCAAATTACTTAAAATCTTTTTATTATGTGTTTCATTTGAAGATCTTATAGTTTAGTTCTTCTTGGCAAGCCTTTAAGCAAGGTTATTGTCTACTCTTATGTTACATGTGAGGCAACTGAGATAAAGAAAATTCAGCTGACCTATATGAAGTTACTTGATTATTGGCTGAGTTGAAAGCCCAGAAAGAAAATCATAGCTTCCCTGAAGAGAAACCTAAAACTTTGAGATGGTTCAGGAGGGCAAGATTCTGCTGCAAGTCTTCCATTTGTACTGCTAAAATGATTCCCTTAACATTAAAAATAAGAACAATGATCATAATATTTAAAACTATGAAGTGGAAGGCAGTATTCAAAATTATTTGTGCAACAGTAGCCTTTTCAGAAACCTTAAACTGAGTCTGACATTGAAAAAAAAATTGCAAACTCTACAATAATTCTTGCCTTCCAGAGATAAAAGTATGTTCTGAACTTCAGCTTGGGCTCAGCAACCCCTCCATTTTCAGTTCTGAGCCAGGACCCTGATGGCAATGCAGCTGCTTAGGTCTGTAATAACCATCACTTCAATCACCATCAGCAATGAATGTAAACTTTGGAATTGCCTTGAGCTATATGATCAATTTAAATTTTTTGTGCAGCTTGAAAAAGAGGGGATTAATACAAAACAATGTTAGAAGAAAAATCTCTTGACTTTGAAATAACCATTTTTCTTAGAGAACATAATGAAAGATTTCCACATGTAATATGAATTATTTTGACAGGCTGTGACATTTCTGCTGGAAAGAGTTCTGAAGGGACCCTGGATGGGCTAAACTCTGGTCCTCCTTTGAATCCAATTGCTTCATATCCATCGACTTCAATCAGAACAGTATTATGGCAAGTACCTTTTATAACTGCTTTATTCTGGGTTTTGTTTACAGAAGATAAGTTTCTGCAGTTGCACTACCAGTTCATCTGTTTGTCTTTCCAGGGATATCAATAACTTTTAAATGTTATTTTCCAATTTTAATTCAGTTTAAGAGAGGGTACTTGTCTCCGGGATGGTGAATCTCTACAAGTTTCACGAATGTAAGAATTTGGGTAGAAGACCCAGAGTCCTACTAAGGCAAATGCAGAGAGACACTGACCTTTAACCCTTTGTCTTGGTCTGCACAACAACCAAGAGGCAACAGCTTGCATGTAGTAGCAAACTAACCATGATACCCTGGGCTAATCACTGGAAAGTATGTTCCATATTGTAAAAGCTCAACTTTACAACTAAAGATAAGGTGATACAGGGCAAGGAAAATGACTGACTAAATATAGGTGATATAGGGAAAGCAAAATGACTGACTAAAAGCTCATATTTTAACTTGGCCCTTACACCTTTCAATGGCAATATATTTATCCTGTATTTGATGGAGAACAATCACAAGTCTTCTCTGTCAAGATTTGGATCTCCTTTAATGACTTTCAAAGTCACCCTCATGAGCATGTTTACCCCATTGACCATATTAAAAACTTTTACTACGTGATGATGACTACACTTCTTGTCATTATTTCTACAGATACAGCTGCTGAGTAGTTAAAATAATTCAATATGAACCAAAGAAATTAATGAAGGATGAGCTTTCAATAGCCACTAAAAACAATAATCAAATGCAACTTCTTGCTTGAGAAATTATTAATTTTCTTATTGGCAGAAAGGGGAATATATCAGGTACAGGATTACTGTGCTTGTGCCTGATTCTTACATACTTGCCTGAGTCTCCTGTGCTGGCTAATGATTGATCTTTCTCATTAGTCTGGAAAAGATGCAATACCAGGAACAGGCACAGGGCCAAACCCATTTCTACTTTCCAGAATCCCACTGAATAGTCACTACGTTGAGAACATATGAGAGACTAAAGTGGAAAGAATAAATGCTGTACTGGGCTGTTATTTTGGAAATAGGCTACTGGGATAGGTGGACCTTTGGTCTGAGCAGCATGGATTTCTTATATTCCCTATTCTTATAAGCTGTTGAAACTTGATTTAAGGTTGTATTTCATTCAGAAGCCTCTTTGCCATAAGCCAGCTCCCCAGGACCTGCAGCTGTGGTAGAATTATGGCTCAACTGTATAAGCACAGAAGAACTGAAAGCATAAATATGCTGTTTAGAAAGTAAATCGCTCTTCAAAAAAGGAAGTTAAAACTTAAATCTCAAAAATTCACTTTCTTTGAAGTGAAGAAGTTTCTTTTCTTCACTTCCTGTAGCTCTAGACTTGAGACCTGTATAGAACAGCCCTCCACATGGTACAACATTCACATTTTCCATGTTAGTTTCTAGCTTAAGAGCAGGCCCATGAAATTTCTGATGGACATAATCTTAAATGGGATGCTGAACTGTTCTGTAGCATCTGGAAACTGGGTAGTTGCAATAAGTGTCTGAATGTGACAATGTCAAAATCATGTGAATGTGTAAGACAGTTCATCTGCATGTGATAAAAAAGGGGTTCAGATGAGATAATGCAAGCTAGTTCATCAAAAGAATGGGTACCATTCTCTAAGTCATCTGGCCTTGTGTATTTGCATGTCTGTCATGGAAATATTTTATGCTCAAAATAGCAATATGCTATGTACAGTAATCATATGATTATTTCTGATACTGGTTTTGGTTGTTTGGGTTTGTTTTTTTTTCCTCTGAGAAAGAATAACCAAGATAATCAAGTATCTTCAGTAACTTAAACAACTCCCCCAGATTTTCTTATGTTAAGGCCATATAAGGGCAAATTATGGGGTATAAGATTTATTTTATTAAGCTTAATCTTAAATGATTCATGTAAAAACATTAAATGTAGTCAATCAATAGTTCTGTGGGCAGAGCACTTGCAATACTGTCTCTTATTTCTAAGAGAAATATTTATGTTAATTACAAGGAAATTATATGTATGAGAAGGAGACTGCCTATAATTGCATTCCCAAATGAAAATTAGTCTGATGTATTCTGCAGATATTGTTGGAAAGAATAATATTGATAATATATGAGGAGGGAAATACTTTAGTATTAACTATTGTCTTCATACAAGAGTCCACCTATGATGTGGCTGCAACAATATTCAAAATAGAACTTCAACTCTAAGCTTTGTATTTCTTCCTAAAGCCTTAAAAAACTCCATATTATCACTCTACTGATTTAAGAAATGAAGCTTCTTTCACTGTAGTTCAAAGTGTAGTTCTGTATGTGCTTGGTGTAAAGAATTCCTACTATTCTTCAAAGTTGTGATTTTCCTCTGTAAATTTGGTCCTCTCCATTGTCTGTTAGTTCCCCAAAGTGCATCATCTGATGGTCCATTAGCTGTGTGAAGAACAGAAACTGTTCCCACCAGTGCCAAGCAGGGAATTAGTGTTGGGTAGGAATCTCGTGCATGAGGGACCCATCTGGGACTGGCTGATGAATGGCTCTAGTCAGACTTCAGTTAAATTCTTTCAAGCAATTTGAGAATGTAAAACATTATCTATGGGTTCTATGGCTTTTGATTACATTAAAGCAATTATTTCCTGGCTCCTGTGAAACTTTGGGGGATGAGGAAATGTTCGGGAAGCTCTGTGTAAAACAGATGGCTGATTCCACTTCCGGTGGCAGGCAAAATACCAAAATTTTGTCTGCCAGAAGGGAACTGCCTAAAGTTACCTTCCCCTGGCTTTGCATCCCTGGGTTCTTTGGTCACTGACAAGGATTGACCTTAACTACTGCTTTCTTCAGTGGATGCACTAGGAGTCTCCTGTTTTCCTCTCCTTTAATCATTGTTTCCATTACATGGCATGAATGTGATCTAATTTGCCTTGGCTGAAATTAGCAATTTGTGATTTATTAAGTAAAACTCATCCATCCCCATGAATGCGGTGTGGTTGTCTGCAAGTGATTTCCCTAGGAAACCAGGCTAAAAGTGGTGGATACTCATGTTTTATCCTTCCTGCAAATTAACTCTATTCTGACTGCCTAGCCAACATCCTTCAGTGTGAGAACTTATTGGTGAAAGATGCTTTGTCCTAATGGCTTTCACCAGTAATGATTGTCCCAGGGACATTTCAAAACGGCTCACATTGAACTGTGTGGTGTGATCATCGTAAAAAATGTGTAGTGAAAGGCATATAGTTCACATAGGAAACTTAAAACTTATTATTTCCTCACTGAACATAAGTCCCCTTTTTAACCTCGGTTACATTTGTTTTTGCTGTAATCTGTGTCTTCCGAGTTTATAAATGGATTCGCTGAAAATGAAGTAGTGCAAAGTGCTGCAGCTGCACAGCCCCGGGGCTGTTGTTGCCGGCAGTGTGTCCCTCCGGCAGCGGGGCCGTGCTGCAGCCCAGAGCCCGCGGCGGCCGCTCGGTGGGACTGCCCGGCCGCGGCGCCTCTCCCCGGTACCGGCGGTCACCCCTAAGGAGCGGGCGGCACGGCCGTGCTCAGAGCTCCTGAGCAGAAAGGCTGAGATACGCTGAAAAACCCCAGCTTTCTCCGGGGATATCAGTGTGCTTTCAATGTAATGAATGCTTTAATTAAACATCTGAACACGTTTCTATTAAGCTTTAGATCATACTGATTTTTAAAGCCACCTTTAAAGACAATGTAATTTAGATTAATTTTATTAAGCTTGTGTAAATCTCTCGTGACTACTTACTTCTCTGTAAGTAGCAAAGTACTGTAAAACCAAGAAAACATTATGGTGCTTTTGGCATAAACTTGTTGATTGTTTTTAGGTAATTCAAGAAATATTGGCTTAAACAAAATGAGTACCCAAGCCAGCTGCTGTGTGAATTTAATTTAACGTCATTTCTTTATTTAAACTGCTTACTCCTTCACTGGTGGTGTTCAGGTTCGTTTCTTGAGCTAGGGCAAGATGAGAAATGTTCCAGGTGCACATGGCCACGAGCTGCGCCGCGCTCGAACGGAGCCCCCGTGCTGGTGTTTAAGTCGCGCGGGAAGCGCGGTGTGCAGGGCTTGGAGCGGCAGAGGGAATACGGGAAATCAGACTTCCCCCCGGCCGAAGCGAACGAGTGCTGCTGCCCCGCCAGCCTCTCAGCGGTAAACACGCCGGCGGGCGCAGGGCGGCGGGGACGGGACGGGACAGGACAGAACAGAGCAGAACAGGGCAGAACGCGGCGCTGCTCCGACCGCGGCTCTCGCAGAGGCCCGCGGCGGCTCAGCGTGCCACAGTCGCGCCCGGCCTGCCCCCGGCCTGGGCGGGACGGGACGGGGCGGGGCTCCCC
>JANPWX010000396.1:878663-902468 GCA_024734555.1 Trochalopteron elliotii
ACTATGGTTGGACCCTTGCAGTGGGTCGGGAGAGAGGGGGAGGGGGAGCCGGCACCGGCGGTGGGCGATAATGCCGGGGCAGAGATGGCTCTGCTGAGGCTCGTCCGGCCCCGCTCGTCAGCCCCATTGTTGCGGGGACAGTGAGTCACTTAATCTCTCGCTAATTCTCCGGACCTCGCCGGGCCGCGGCTGTTTATTTGCTTTCGCTTGCCCCGGGGGGGGACTTAATTCCTGGCTGCGGCCCTTCTGCGGCGTGACCGTGCCTTGCTCGAGGTTGGGGGAGAAGTGGAATGAGGGAGAAGAGGGAGCCTGAGGAAACTTGAAGAGAGTTGGTTAGTTCGGGGAAGCTGCCGCTGCCGATTCCCTCAGCCCGCCCGCCCGGCCGAGCGAGGCTCCCCCGGGAGTCTCCACCCCGCCCCGGGGGCGCAGGTACCGGAGGCCCCTCTCGGCGGGGGCCCGGGTTCGCGCCGTGAAGTGCTGCCTGTGCCTCTCTCTCTGTGCCCTAGAAAGGTGATCGCAGGAGCGGTGGAAGATGAATTCCCAGCAGCAGAGGATGGCCGCTATAGGGACTGACAAGGAATTGAGCGACTTGCTGGACTTCAGTGCGGTAGGATATTCTCCGAGGTCTTCTCATGACTTCTCCGTGGTCATGCGAACTGAGGAGCAGGGGCAGCAGCGTGCAGGGCTTGGCTGGGTCTGCCTCAGCCAAGTTGGACACCTGAACTTTGATGTAATGTCTAGACTTCCAGATTTAATACTGTAATACCAGCTGGGTCAATTGGTTTAACTGGTTAAAATCAGGCTGACCCAGTGATGGCATAATCTAATAATTAACGTTGGTTAAGCTGGCGTGTGGCACTGGTACCTTGGCTCTTGGGTGTTTTTGTTTCCTTT
Organism: Trochalopteron elliotii; assembly: GCA_024734555.1. Taxonomy (NCBI): domain Eukaryota; kingdom Metazoa; phylum Chordata; class Aves; order Passeriformes; family Leiothrichidae; genus Trochalopteron; species Trochalopteron elliotii. The sequence goes on from JANPWX010000396.1 coordinate 879,558, forward strand.
GTTTTTGTTTTTGTTTTTTTTTTTTTTTTTTTTTTTTCTTATTTCAACAAAGGAAAAATTATTGCCCACAAATAAAAGAAGTTATTCATTGGTGGTCTTGGGTAAGAAAATTGTAGATATTTTCTGTGTGATACAGTTAACATACCATAAAGGTTCTTGATTTATAAGTATAGTAGAAAACTACTGCATCTCAAATGCTGTCTTTATACTTGCAGTGACTTTACACTTCCATATCAGTAAGAAATATTTGAGTAAAAAATGTAACTCATGTAACTATTTGAAATTGTCACAGTAGTATTAGGTGTCCTTTTAATTTTAAGTTGTTTTTGTCTATATAGAAATGAGGTTTTGGTCCTATTAATAAATTGCAAGGAGTGCTTCAGCTTATTGGTTTTGTGTGTCTGAACGTGCATCTTGCATTCTGTTTGTTTTCAAGCAGAAAATAGAAAAAAAAATTGTTTCCTATTAACCTTTTTTCCTGTTTACATTAATAATTCAGCACAGACTTTCAAAGCCAACTAAAACATGTCTTTTTTTCTTGTTTTGCAGATGTTTTCCCCACCTGTAAATAGTGGAAAAACCAGACCAACTACGCTAGGAAGCAGCCAGTTCAGTGGATCAGGTAGGATGCATCTGATCAGGATACATCATGTTCATCTCACTGGGTCTTGATGTTTCAGCATAGTCTTCATGTTCTTCTGAGAGTATTTAATCTTTCACTTGTGCATATTCTCATAAGATATTCAGATCAGTTATGGATGTGCTGTTTTGATCTTTATGGCACTTTTTGCTAACTTTAATCATGATGTTCCTCTCTATGTCCTGGACTATTAGAGTTCAGTGAAGTGTTGAGCATCTCTAGCCATACTGACATGGAAGGTGTGTATTTGTTATATTAAAAATGAATGACTGTGGTTTTTTTGTTTGAGAAAAGCTGTTCAGTTGAAGAATTTCCTACCCCTCTGTACGAAGGGAGAAAAATTCTGTAAAATGCCAAATAGGTAAATACTCCTGACTTAAGGACATGATATTTTTAAATGCAGCACTTAAGGAAAATGTGAGTTTAATACAATTTTCTAGTTCTGTGTAGCTCTCAAAGATTTGACAACTAGAATTTTCTTGTGTTGAGACTTTCTCCATGCATCTGGACACCAAATAACTGTATTTACATGTTACATGTGTTTTGTGGCTTCGGTGTATTATCACAGGGTCCACCTAACAGCTGTGTCAGAGACCTTTAAGCTAAGACTGTAATAGGAAATAAGTGCAATTTTAAAACAGATGCTTTGTGTCACTCCCTAAAGGGAATATTTATTATTTATTACAAAAGAGAAACCGAAGAAAGTTTTTGATAAGACTTTTTATGTGGGTTCATCTTGCTTGAACACAGCGAAATGATATTTTTGCTCTTACGGATACAACGAAGTTATGTTTGTGTTTTTGTTAATGAAAGTAAATGTTTGGAATGCCAGTAGAGAAGTGGTGGCTTGGAGTTTTGCAGTAACATCCCCTGTTAGCCTCTTAGGTTGTCAGGGCTGTTACTTTGAGGGTCCAAATGACACTGCATTTTGGTGACACTCAAGGATTTTTGTGTTTAAAAGCATCTTAAAACTTCTCCATTGAGTAATTTTTCAAACCTTCCAGAGACTGTCTCTCATATTTAATTTAATGAAACTATATAGCAAATGTAATTGTTACATACTTGAAGAAGTCTGTTAGGTTTTCTGCTAAAATAAAGGACTGGCTTGCTCTTCCTCTTTGAAAGTACATCAAGTGTAAATTGATGGCAATTGTAAGACAGCAAATCTGTCTTACGATGTCGTTAATACTAAAATTGTTTAAAATACAAATATTAAAGACAGTTGTTGCTTTGAAGCTTGCTTTAGAAGACATTCAGTCACCTAAAACTTAATTGTGGGGAGCACAACCTGAGCATCTCATCCCACTTTGTTCTTGCATTTCCTGAATGAGTAGAATGATTTTCTGTTGAATAATAGAGCTTTCATTTTTACTTTAGGTCTTAGAGCACTGCAAAATAATGTGGCATGTCCTACTTGTAGGTAATGCTTCTCTTTCTTCCCTTGGCTGTCTTAGAAAAAGAGAGAATGCCAGAATAGTTATTTCTTGAAGAGAAACAGTGTAACTGACCCCTTGAATTTCTTCACCAATATGGTGTATCCTCCTATAAATACCAATCCTCAGCACAGCACTGCAACTGTGAAACAAGCTGCAACCTCAGCTGAGTTCCCCTTGGAATGATAGTAGTGTATATTTGTGGATTTTCATTAAAAACATTTCTAATTCTGGTAATGTTATGATCTAAGCCTTGACCTAGGGGGATTACTCTGCAGGAGTGAGAAGTGACAAAGTTCTTTATTAGTTGTGTTCTGAGACAGTGTTAAGTATTGTAGAAAAAACTGTGTCAAGATCAGTGATGAAATAGAAATACAGGCATTTAATTTCTAAGCACTTTGATTTAATTGTGGTCTTGCTATAATTTCAAGTGTTCTGTAACTTGTAGGACAAACAATACTTGAAAGCTTTTTTTTTTTTTAATTGACTAGAGATCACTTTTTAAAGCAAAAACATGAAAAGGAGGTACCTATTCCTTTGAGCTATCTAGGACTGAAAATCACAATGTGCAGATTCCTAAAAAGTACTTCTTTGTTTCTTTGGATGTTGCTGCCTCTTACAGAGACTTTCAGTGGTTTCGATGGCGATTAGGGAAGTGCTGCTTTAACATCTTCCCCATTAAAGCTCAGTTTTATTTTTGTGATATTTTTACCAACATACTAAAGGAAAGTGGTTGTTTTTTTTTTTTTTCTTAATTGGAGTAAGACCGTGTTCATTGTTTTTTATTTTGGAGCCCCCTCTTTGTCATTTAAACTTCAACATCTGCAAACACCTCCCCTCCCCCTCCAACCTGTCAGTGATCTGAGATTCAGCCTAATGGCCCCCATTAAGGAGGTGAAGATCAATCGTGTGTCTACGTGGCTCTTAAGGCTGTATATTTCTGGGAAATCTGATTTACAGGGAAGGAATGCTCATGACACTTTTTCCTCACCACCCCAAGTCCCTAGTTTAAAAGAACAAATTAGTTGCTGTTAAAGAATGGTTAAATTTTGTTTGTTTTTCAGGTGTGGCTTTGTGAAGTGTTGGGAATACTGGGGTGTATATTATTAATTCTGATGTAACAAGCTCGATTTGCTGTAATTCTGCAAGTCTTCTGTTGACTATATCTTAAAAATTTGTGTAGTTGGGTTGCATGAATAAAACAGCCAATACAACTGATCTATAATTTGTAAGAAATTGCTGTCATGGATTAACAGATGAACATTGTGTTTTGATTAAAAGATAGCTGGGGCAGGTTTGCCTTCTTCAGGTCAATCAGTTATGAATGAAAGCTGCAGATAAAATAAGTGAATTAATCTGATATATCGTGGTATATTATGACAGTAAGTCGTGTAAGCTGCTGATAAAGTCAAATAACTTGGTCAGACTGCTGGTGAAAATAAACATATTGGAAAAGTAACCTGATATGTAAGCCAGTGAGTTAAGCCATAAAATATTCCTTGTCCTACCTGTTCTACTTAATTGTTGTTTAAAACAGAACTTGTCAATCTTTTCTCCTCCAAAACCGCCTTCTGAAGATGAAGCCATTTCTGTCTTGGAAACTGTGGCAGAAGGTGGCCAAGGTCAGAGATTTGTTCTATTGGGCTTTTTAATCTGGCTTTCCCCCCAGATTTTATTTAAAATCAGAATTTTCTGTTGCTACTTTGGCTAATGGTAGTGTTTGTGATTTACAGTGACATTTTGGCTTGTTTTGCTTTTGTCTAAGCTACAACACATATGCCAATACAAACTTGGATGGTTTCTGATTTTGCCCAACACCCTTTATTACTGTAATTCCATTAACAACCAGTCACAATATGCAGCTGCCTGCCATAGTGCAGTTTTCCTATGGTTTGTAGTAGATTTGATCTCAATCTCAGTTTTTCCTGTAACTGATTTTTTTTTTAATCTCAGGTTTGGTACCCTAAAAGAAATCCCTTTGGGTTTTTTTTGTCTTTTGCAAAGAAGAGTAAATCTGAGGCAATATTCTTCTCACTGGCTTACCATTTTCAGTTTAGTAGCTTCTTCAGTGTACTAATAGCATTATTTATTATTTTTGCATGTGGCTGTGCATGTGCTCCTATGAGGTATCAAAGAGATGAAGTAAGATAACGTGGATGTATGGCAGAAAAGAGAGATAAGAGTTTAAAGTAAGAGGTGCAGTTTAGGAGCTAAGTTGTCAAAATATGACACCTCTCTTGCCTGTAAGATTCTTCTGAATTTCATGAAAAATAAATATGCATATTGGGGTGTGACCAGCTTTGGGCACAATCTTGTGTGTACCCAGACATTCCTCATTCACACAAGAACTTCTGAATGTATCTGTTCAGATACCTGTTTGTATTGATTTGGTCCCTTTTTATACAAATTCAAGAGACTGGCTGCCCTTTCTTTCTGCTAATGTACTGAGTTTGTGAGGGGTGCATTGGATTGGGATTGCCCACTAATTAGTGGCTTGATGCAAAGACTAGTTAAGTTGATGGCCTGCCATTAACCTGAGTGTCCCTAAATTAGGGCCATGTGTCTTGAGAATGGACACAATGGCAATTCTTGAGCAGGTCTATTAAGTTACCAAACAGTGTTTCCAATATTAACAAAACCTGACTTTGTCAATCCTGTCAACTCTTATTTCCTTTTCAGTTTTCAATCAGCAGTTTCTTTTAAAAGAAACAAAACTCCCCAAAATAATAATAAAAAAAAGTTGGGAGAGTGAAGTGGAGGGCAATGATTTAGATAATTTGTCCACTGATCTGTGCAATTGCTGAAGAGAAAAAGCACTCTTATTGTGTGTTAAAATGCTGGAAATCTGGAGTGGCCTGTTAAGCATTAGGTCATGCAGCAGTGTGGGGTTTTTATTATTTTTAACTTTTTAATATCTAGTTTGTTCTCTAGCTTCATTAAAGGTGAATCAGCAGACCTGGTAACCTGGTATCTCATCTTTAGTCTGAGAGATGCTAAATTCTGTCCTCTTCTGAAGAGCCTTGGGAGAGTTGGAGAAGCCTTGTGCTTGGAAGCAGAAGGGTGTCCGTGGCTTCTTTACCTTCTGTGTTTTTCTAGGGAAGACCCATGGATTACTCTGCAAATGGGCCAAGTGCAAGTGAGAGCAAGATTTCAGTCTGGACCCCTCACCTGTTGCATTTAGAAACCTGAAGGGTGAGGCAGAGCCAGTAAATACATGGAGCTACAGCTTGCCTGTTGGCAACCCCTGTCTCACTGTTGCTGTCTCCTTTCCTCCTTCCATTCCTTGCCCTTGGAAAGATAAATTACCAGGAAATCCATGAAAAGTCTTGAAAAGTGTAACATCTATTCCTGTGTAGTGCAGCTTCCATACTCCTGTTTAAGAAAGAGAAGGAGAAAAAGTGTTGGACAAGTAGAGAGAACTGACAATCCAGCTTTAAAGCAGTGTATTGCAAGGTGTTTGTGGTCATATGGGTATTGAGAGTTACTAAAACAGCTCAGTGTTCTAAATCTAGTTTGGTGAGCAGAGAAATAGATGTTAGCCCATTGTTCATTGCTGTGTGAACCTCGTGACACTTGGTCAGAAATTCTTTGCTATTTTCCAAATAGAAGATTTGAGAATTTTTAGTGGTGCTGTCCTATCTTCTGTTTAGAGACACATTTGACACCATTAATAAGAGAAACTGACTTTTGCTGTGTTGGCATGTAGAAAACAGTCTTTCAAAAAGCTAATCCTGTATTTCCAGCAACTTTTTCCTTCGATGAGAGCAGCAGTGTGGTCACTGTGTTACAAGCACAGCATCCAACCTCCAATCCCCATATAAATGTTACTGGTTTGGGAGGCAAGGAAGATCTTTGCAGTGTTATTTCTGGATGGCTTCAGAAGGTCTGGGATTGCAGTAGTGCCTTGTCCTCTCCTGGTGTGAATCTATTTGCATGGGTACTTTCCACCATCAGCCTCCCCTCAGCCAGTAATTCTGTGTTCTGTCAAATTTTTCTGATCTACTATAAGTGATGAAGAGTATTGAGATGCTTTGGAGAGTGTTCTTAATGGCATGTGGGAAGGAATATGATTTGAAATTTTGTATTTATCCAGAAAGCAGTGTTGATAGAAATGTAAATGTGAGGACTAAAGGTTTAGATGAAGAGGAGGAAGAGAAGTATGAATGAGATTCTTATGTATTTGTGTGTCCTTTAATGTCAGCTGAACTTGGAATCTCTCCCTGTAAACTTTTATGTCTGCAGCTTTTGCTAAGTTTTAGCTTTTTTGGGGTTTATTTGTTTATGGTCTCTTTTTGATCTTTAGCAAAGGAATTACATGTTAAAAGCTTGTCATTCCTACATGCTTGCCAAAGTTCTCCTTCCCCAGACTTCTTTCCAGCTGTCACACAAAGAGGATTTAACCCCTTAGTTGTTTTGCTATCAAGTTGCTATGACAGCTCTTTATTTCAGGTAATTCTGCTTTATCCACAGCTGAGCCTGCAGATACCACGATATGAGTTTCTGTTAATCTACCCTATACTCTACTATTAACTTGGTAAACTGTATTTTCCTGAAATTACCAAAGGCATAGTGTAATTTTTTCATGGTTGAACGTTGTGTGGCTTTATGAAGAGAAGGTTGTTTAAGGCAGTAATATAATACCACAGCTCTTAGTGAGACTAAGGTTTGTGGAGAGTGTTTTTAAAGTGGGAAGCTGCACATAAATGGACATAGTTTGCTGGGCTTCTTGAGCTGACCTCTCTTGACCATGGAGATGCAGTTCTTTTTGTTACTCTAATGTGGCATGATTATGTTTTTGGGCAAATGGCATTGAGCATTTTCAGAACTATATAAAATTTATTGATGTACCCACAGAGCCAGATGTGATCTGTGAGATATAATAAACCACCCTTCTATCTTAAATTCACTTAAAAATAAGTACTAATTTTCATACTTGAAAATTCATTTTCAATGAATGACTGCATGAAATAAAAGTGTGTTCTCTAAAAACCTGTTTTTACAGTCATTGTCTAGTTCAATGTGTTAGCATTTCAGAAATATATAGCAAATCTTGGTTGGTTTTATACGTTCTCCTGTGAGGAGGTCACAAGACTTTAAGAAAGAAATAAGCAAATGCAGTATTTTCTTTTGCATGTGAATTATTTGAAGATTGTTATTGAATATACATAACTAGTTTTGAATAGTGTATTCACCTTAATCACTTTTTGTTATTAAACATCATAGCAAAAGGGGGGAAAAGTATTACTTCAGTTAAAAATTACAGTTCTAAGGATAGGAATTTTATTTTTAATATCGGAAGGGTTTTTTTTCCTGTATTAAATTGTAAAGGCCACTCCTGCTTTTTGTGGGTTTTGTTTGCCTTTTGTTTGTTTTTTAATTAATTTGAAAATGTAGAAGTCCTCAGTTCTATGGTATACCTCAACCTGATGATTCGGAGGTACTTTGTGGCACTTGATGGACTTTTTAAACACTACAATGCATTATTTACTAGTGGTTGTAGGGGAAAAGTTGTTTGTTTCTTGGTGTTTTTTTCCTATTATGAGTCTAAGATGAGATAATGATATTTTTTTTTAAAGTCTTGAATGAATGCCTTGTTTTTTCATCTGTAAAACAAAACTGTGTTTGTAAACACAACATTCAAGAACATAAAGGACCTACTTCTTTGGTGAAGATGTTAACTGAATACCAAGAATGATCAGAAAAAGTAGCTTTTGTTATATTTATAATATCTCACTGTTTTCAGAGGATAATCAGGCTAGAAAGTACCCAGTCAATCTTCAGGACTTTGTTAGATTCTTGTATACTAGAGATGTGATTTCTTATTTTTTTTCAAGTAAAGGAATGAAATTGCTTTAAAATGCATAAACTTCATGTTCTTACCAGTGTAATGCAGAAAAATCTTGCTTGACCACACTGCAATAATTGTTGCTGCTGTGTTAAAGTGGTATTTGGAATGGGGGGTGGTGAACAAGACTTGACAAAATTGTTTACTTTGCATCACTGGCAGTAGGGTAATGCTCTCTGTCAATGGTAGTAAAAACTTAGCATAAAACTAAGTGAAGTTTATTTTGGACAGACAAGTTGTACACTTTCACATTAGGGCTGTGGAATTGCATTTAAAAGATGGTTAAAAAGTGTACATTTTTGTTAGGGTAGCTAAGTGAGAAATAGGTAAATTTTTCTCTTTTTTTGTGTAGAGCTGATAATTTTGTATTTTTGTTTTTCTGAAGTAAATTTTGTTTATTGCAGTGGACCTGATTCCTTGCTCCTGATCTTGTACACAGGTTGCCTATATTGTTTTTTTTAAGCATGTGAGGTATTTGTTACACTTCTCAAGTTTGTTTTTTTTTTTGGTAGCAGATTTTGTTGGGGTTTTTTTCTGTGCCAGTCATAGTTACAGAGATGGTGGTGTCTCCATGTCTTGATCAGGTTGTTGTGTGGACTTCCTAGTGAGAAGTTGACCCACTTGATTTCTACTTTGCTTTTCATGAACAAAACTGTAGGAGGCATTTTGTGTTCAGCTTGTCTCTGGAAGGGACCTTTGCTGTGGCTGAAGCAGTGGTAACATTAGACTGGGCTGGAGTTTTATGTTGAAGTGTGCTCTGAGACATATTTTATGAAAATTATATTTTAGATGGTGTATTCTTTTCTTCCTTTTTGAGTATAAAGATGAGTAGGCTGGACTAATTGTTACAAAAACATACCTAGTTAATCAAAATCCAAATCTGTCTGTTTCTTGTTGTGTACGTTTTGCAGGTAAAATGCAAATGAATATCAGACCATGAATATGCATGTTCTGTGCTTTAAATTAAATCGAGTTTAAAATGTATTTTACCCTCAACTGAGTTTAAACAAAAAATCCAGAGGTATTTTTAGTCTTCTGTAGGAGAATGGAAATCACTGTGTATATTTTTATTTTTTTGTTTACTTGAATGCAAGATACTCTTGTCTTGGTGTTATCCCAAGAGCTATTGTGGCTACCCTATGAAATGATTCAATCAGACAGCTTTGCTTGTAGGACAAACATTTTTCATATTGTGGTGTTTCGACCATTTCCAATGCGACACCTTTCCCGTTCCAGTCCTTTATGCAGCAACTTCATGAGTCATAATCCTTGCAAAAGAACACAGCTTAAAATAATCACTGATTGTTTCTGTGCAATTCTATTCACTGCCCATTGCAAATAAATAAGAGCAGAAACGACAATATCATTTAATCCTTTACTCTTTGCTTTTGACGTGCAGAGCATTCTCTTGTAATAGAGAAGTAATCCATAAGGAGGGGAGCTGCTCTTTCATCTTCCTGAATGCTAAATGAAGCCAAGGCTTTTATGAAGAGATGGTGATTTAATGAAGATGACTGAGTTTTGGAGTAATGAAAAGCTTTTGTGTATTTCTAAAAATGATGTCTGGTGCTTACTACTGTAGAGCTCAAATGGCTGCATTTTGTAGTATGTCTTTGCAGGATTAGTGCTTGTGATGCATAGATGCAAGGGGATTGAGGAATGGTAATGTAAAAATTTTCCTCTTAGCTGGATTTTATAAAACAAATGCACATTTCTGCCAATTTGTGTATAAATGCATGTCATGTTTGGCATGTGTTCTCTGCTGTGTGTAATACTTTTATTTTGGTAACCTTGAAAAGATCTCTGATATCATATTCCCTTGCCAGAGGACAGTAATAAGCAAACAACAAAAAAAAAATGGAGCATAAACTTTGTCAATAGTACTTATGACAGGAACATCTGAATTGGATACTTGTGAGTATTTGTAAGATGTTGAATTTAAAAGCTCCTCAACTAAAAAACTCCCCCCCTAAAATACCCAAACAAAACGAAAACAACACAAAAAAATACAAACCAAAAAACCCAATACAAAGCCTAAAAAACCTCCCAAAAATGCAAACCCCAATAAAACACAAACTAACCCCCCCATATTTCTTTCTCGTTCAGCTGTTAATTTTATTACTTTATCTGCAATACATTTTTTAACAATCTGCAATATTACTACTCGCAAAGCAAGTAGATAATGCCTGATATTTCAAAAGGAAGAAGAGAGACTGCAAGACCTTCTCTTCTCCAGCACATACACCCAACAGTCTTACCAGGCTTTCAGGATGTAAGTGCTGTACAGTACAACCAGAAGGAATGTTAAAAGGCGCTAAACTATTTTAAGCATTGTCAAAACCACAGAGAATGCAGCCATGTTATAGTCTTCATTATGTACAGGGAAGATTGATCTGATCATCTGGGGTGAAGGAACTTAGAGCAGCAGCAACAGGCAGGGTTTTGTCAGTTGTTTTGTCTGCTGTTACGTTAGTTTTTGAAAACTCAATGTAATAAAAGTGCAGAAATGGGTAAATAACTTAAATTTCCTTCTGGTGGTTATTAATGGCTTGAATTACTGGCTGGTGTCTATGTAGTAGAATACAAATCCTTTACAAGTGTGAGAGTGATGTATGTGGGATGCGTAAAACTCGGCATGTTTGGTGATTAAATCTCAAGATGTCAAGGGTGCTTTTGTAAATACTTTTCTGGGTAGAAGGAGAAGCACTGTAAGAGATTGATTGGGTTTTTTTGTAGAGTGATGTAGTAAAACCAGAGTTTGTAGCCACGTGTGTCTGTTAAACTCACTTTATTTCAAGATACTTGTTGAGTACTGAATAATAGTTTCAATAATTTGCTTCTTTGCTGTGTACTAACTCTTCCCTTTTCCTTTATCTTCATCTTGTTAGGGGAAATTGGGATCAGAAAAGGGGTAAATGCTGAATGTGGGAGATGTGTATAATGCAATTTGTATTCTGTGCTAATGCTAATACACTTTTTGGCCTTTGAAGTGTCTAAATTTGTTTAATGAGGTGAATGGTATTTTTTTTCTCCCAGACACAGCAGTTTATAAGCAGGGAACCTAAGTGCCCTGGGAACTATCATAAACCCCCCCTGCTTTGTACCTTGCATTTCTGCAAGTGCTAACTGGCATGTGTGTGACAGTGCCACTTGTGCTGCAGCGAGCCGAGTTTGGCCATCTCTCATGAGTGTGTCACAGGTTGTCTCTGAATTGGATCCTGGAGAACATGCTGTTGCCATAGCAATGAAAGTCCTTCTGAAGGCAGGATTCCTGGCAGAGCTCTTGCATCTCCTGAAGTGCTTGGAGCATTGATCTCAAAGTACCTCGTCAGTATTAGCACATAGCTGGGGTAAAAAGAGCGGGAAGCAGAGATTTCCTTGAAATACATTATTTGCTTCTTTGGTTGGTTGAACCTAATGTTCAAAAAGGTGCAGCTTTTTAAAATCTTGCTCTGTGAACTTTTTGTGGATTTAGCTTGAATGCACTTAGAGATTGAATGGTTCTAACAGCTAACCAGTGTTTATTGCAAAAGTAGCACTGAGTTTCCCTCAGTACTTGTCACTTTTTGTATGTGGAAGAAATGTTTTGATTTTTCTCCATAATTTTGGTTAGTGCAAAACAGTTGGGAAAATACACTGCTGTGTTCATCATCCTTTTCTCATTCATGTTTTTGGTTTTTATAAGTAAAATGGTTGTCTTGCTACCATGTTATTTATAAGTGTGACACTAATGGGGGAAAATCACTTACAGAGATGCAAAGTTCTGTGTGTATTTGGAAAATGTACATAGGATTCCTTTTTCAGAGAACTTGGCTATATCTTTGTCTATAAATACTTCCTCCTCACACTGTAGTTACCAAATGTTAGTTGTTTTCAGATTAAGAAAAGGCTATGAATTTCTTGTGTCACATCAGATAATGTAGTTTTTGGGTTTTTTTACATGTGAGGTTTTTCATCAGGATGCAATGTGGAAAATCAGAGAATTTTTAGAGCGCAGACACTCTAGGCAGCTGTAATATTCATTTCTACATGTGCTGTCAGGATGAAGTAGATTAATTTTTTGCTTATTTAAGAAGATCAAAAAATTTTCAATCTGAACAACTAAAAAAAAAGTGGATAAAAAAGTGGATTTTTTTAAAGTTTGGAGACAATGTGATTAACACTGTACAGCATATTCTATTATGTGGATAGGGACTTCCATGTATAAGTGTTCCTTTTTTACTGAAAGAGCCTCTAGATGAGATGAGTTCTGAAGTTATCCGTGTAGCTTGCTCCATCCTTTACATCTGTTTATGTAATCTGGTCTTTAGCTCTATCACTTTCTCTGAAATAGATAAAAGTGAGAACTAAGCAAACACTTAATTCTTCTTTCTCCTTCCAAGTGAAATTAAGAATGAAATAATGAATACTTTCTTTGTACTCAAAAGGAACTTTCTGCCTGCTGCAGCAGATGTGTGCAGGTGGTGTACTAGAGATGCTTAGCTTGGGTCTTGTTTTTCAGTCCCTGCCTGCCCTTGCCCCTCTCTCAGAGCAGGAAAGCAGCACAGCTCCAGGTTGCCTCGGCCTTGGGAAGTGCTGCTGAGCTGCTGCTCTAAGCAGTTCAGACAGGACTTGTGACTTACAGATTCTACATGTGCTGGCCTAGCCTGCACAGACAAGTTGTGGTGTGAGTGGCCTTGGCATGGGGACCTGCACCAAGGAGAGGTGAGCATTGATCTCAAGGAGAACATGAACCCAGGGAACCAGGCTCTGCAAGGTGTCTGCTGGTTGTTATTTTCCCCTTTTAAGCAAATTTCCTGCTGCCTCAGCGGCCGTGTGTCCTAAAGCTCTGCAGCTCTCCTTGGGAGCCAACACAGCACTAATGACCCCAGTATCCTCTGTTGTGCCAGTTGGTCTCAAGTCACGTTTGGGAATAAAAGGTCTTTCACAGCTCCAACAAATGTTCTATTTGTGTGTCCTTTTAGCCTTTGAGTCAGGCACTTTTAGCCGATTGAGCAGGCACTGGTTTTGGGATTGTGGCAGTAGGGTCACTGACATACATTGAGATAAGCTCTTTGTGTTCTGGATATGTAAGTGTGTATAAATACTGGCCTGATTTTGTCAGGCTTAACAAAGATAGCATTTTAAATGAGTTTAGTAAGAGGAGTTAGGTATTTATCTTCTTTAATTCTAATTCTGAAATAATTTTGAACTTGTATGACTAACCCTTAAATAAAAGGCACAGATCATTTAATTAATATAACAAGCTTCCATATTGAAATATTAAATGCTTTTCAATATCCTGTGGTTTTATATTCTGTGCCATTGTTTTATTGGATCTGTTAAATTATGGGAACGTGAAATACTGAATAATGAAAAAATACATGAATCTTGAAATGTGATTTTTTTTGTCTAAATGACTCTTAATTCATATCTAAACATTCACTAGGAACAGCAAAGTCCTAGGAAATATTATTACTCACTTTCTACTTGCTGTTATTTTTGTAAAATTGTAAAACTTTGTAAAAAGTTAAAGCAGGCTTTTTATCTCCATTAAAAGTTTTCAAGATTGTATCATTGTGTAGTAAAGATACTGAGTTTTAAAGGACGTAGCAAAGAGGTAAAATTTCTGTTCCTGTTTTGCTACATCATTGAGGAACTGCCTTTCTTTTTTGCTTTTCTATTTTCTGGTTTCCTGAGCTCTAAAATGAGGGCAAGTGTTTACACTGTAGAGAGACAAGAAGTGTTTTTGAACTTGCTCAGTTCATGTAAATCATGGTCTTGGAATGGGTTAATATCAATAACCTCATATGACCTAAGCAGAGTTTAATACTCTTTTCAGTGCCAATATTCACTCCCTCCTTTTGTATTTAGTTTGATGTCTCTGCTTGTTTAATTCAATCTTTTACTTATGTTGATTAAGTTTGGGGGTTTTTCTTCAATTCAGTTCTTGCTGTGTCTACTATACAGCTTCTTAAATGTAGACTCTGTTATTTAAAAAGGTGGAAATGCAAATTTCAGTCTGGAACTCACATCAGCATTATAGAAACTGTTTCAGCACACCTTCACAGGTTACATATGCATCTCATTTCTGTAAATTTTATTTGAGTCTTATCCAGATAAGAAAACACAGCTAGATACATTTGCTTAAATTTCTTCAAAGAAGAAAATTTCTAGTCTGAAAAGGTTTCCTGATACATAAACAGAAAACAACCCTGTCCATAGCTATCCTTTGTATTGAATGGATTAAATTCACTTTGACAGCTGGATATATGTACCAGTGTCTAGCCTATGGCCATGATCTAATAATCATGGATATGGTAACAAGTCGTCTAAAAGATTCAGTAATCAAGTGGGTTTTTTGACAAAACCTACTCTGACTGAAACAGGAGATGAGGCTGTGTTAATTGTGCCTGCGTTTGCTACTGTGTCTGTATTCTGAGTACTTAAAAAAAATATCCTTTGGGTTGTTGTAGACAGAACCTCTGCTCTAACAGCAATGGAAAAGCTCATTGTGCTACAACAGAGTGGGTGTAAAAGTCAGGAAACAAATATACAAATTTGAATTAACCTGATGGTCATGAGGAACTTAGTTTCAAAACAATAATTTCCACTTCCCCTCAAGTGCTTTTTGACTTGTTTGCTGCTTCTGCCATAAAAATGGTTGTATGTCATTAAATGGAGCCTTTTGTGAAACAGATGATTTTTGTATCATAATTCTGGTATGTGAGGGTAAGTTTAAGAAGTACTGATGAGTAAATATGGGTTAAATGGGAAGAGTTCAAGCTCTACAGATATTTTGAAAACAAATACTTCACATATTAACGGTGTGCTTTGGTCTCAGTTCCATTTGATTAGTGAAACCTATTTTGTAAGTAAATATTATTTAAGAGAAAAACATTGTCTTGGCCCTCAAACAAATCTTTGAAACTCAAAATTCAACTACCATGTTTTGCCAAACTAGCCTGCTCTGACTCTTGTTTTATATTTGGTTCTGGCTTTTAGGGGAAAAAAGAAAGCTGCTTTCCATCCTGTAAACCTCATGAAAATCAACCAGGTTGGGATAAAAGCAAGTGATCCAAATATTGTGGCTTTGTTGTCCCTTCTTTTTGTTTTTTAAATGGAATTTCTGATATAGCTTATGGGAACAATATTTTAGAAAACACTGAAAGGGGGGAGAGTGTGAATGAATTTGAGGACTCAAGAATTTCTTTAGGAAGGTGAACTAACTGTTGACCCCAATTTGTAGATTATATTTCAGCAGCTTTCTAAATGTGATATTTATGAGGGTTTTTGGTTTGGGGTTTTTATTTTTTTAATTTCTTTTTTTTTTTTTTGTAATTCATGTCTAGTGTCCCATCTCTTTGTAATTCAAGAGATTTGAGGTACTTTTTTTTAAACTTCACAGCAGCTTTTATGAGAAGTAGGATGTTTACACTGAAGCAAGTATTTAGGGAGACACAGAAAGCTGGGGGAAATCAGGAAGCAGAGGTGTCCTCCAGGCAAGCCCATGAGATTACCTGGTTGAAACTGTTAGTGTGGGAAGGCTATTTGCTTTGTGTCTGAAGTACAAAAAACTTTGGAGATTCTTATCTTTTAATTTCTTTTGAATGTGCAAAATATACATTTGATCCCTGACTGTTTTATTATTGTAGATAGGGGTTTTTTTTCTCCAACTTGTTTTTGAAGAATATATGTCTTTAAGTGGTAATGAAACAGAATATGAAGGCAACTTTCATGTTTGTTTTGGTATGATTGTGTTATCCAAGAACTTAAAACAAATCTTAAGAGCATCAGCATTTGTAAAGAGGAGCATCCACCTTTGAAGCTGAGAAATAAAGAACTGCTGTGCTCTTGGGTTCTTCAGGCAGATGGCCACGTCCACTCCCGTGTGATCACTTTTGTCCTCTCCCAGATTTTGTTACTGGTTAAGGTAGTTGGGGATGTCTTTCTTCTGGACTTGCTGTGAGTACTTCTTAATTTCTGAATTAATTATTTTTAAAACAAACTTAGTTTTCAATTCCGAGGCAAAAATAAGGAGGAGGTCTGAAAGAATTACTGAGTTTTATAGCAGTTTGTTGGTGCTGCTTTCACTAGTAAGTATTAATGGCTAATTTGCTAATGTAATTGCCATTGGGTAGCAAGAAAACAGTAAACTTGTTTTACTTGGGGTAGATTTGAATTTGGATGTTCAGCTGAAGTTTATAAATTTTTAAATTGTATTTGGTCATTTGCCTTATCCTAGGCTTAGTCTCATCCATTTGGATAAGACAGTTGCTGCTTCTAGGTGTGTGTGATTCCTCCAGGCACTTGTGCAGTATGAACAAGAGGAATGCCAGTCCTGAAAGCTGTATTCTGTGTTGTGTTTTCCAGTTAGGCTTTCTAACATCTGTTGATGGGACAATTCAGTAACTTTCTGTTTCATTACTCTTTCTGGTGGTGTGATTTTTTTTTTTTAATGGAGCTGTCTTGCACAAGAAAAGAAAGTGGGCAGAGGAAAAGAAATTGTGTGGACATAAATATTAAGAATAGTGACTGTGTTCTGGAGTACTAGGTTCACTTTTACTGTAAGGATATTCTTCAAGAATGCCTCAAGATTGTTGTAATCACCTTTGAGCAGTTTTAAATAAAAAATCACTTGTCTTAAAGTTTCTTCTCTCACACACGTATTTCTGGAAATGTACAACTGAAAATACAAGTTAGTGGGAGGCACAGCAGTGTCTGCAATCACCCCTGAACCAGTGACAGATTTAGTGTTTGGAGACTTTGCATTCCCATGGGGCTGGGAATAGGCTTTTGAGTTGTTTTTAGCCTACTTTTTCCTCTGAAACTTCATGATGGATTAAATCTGAATGCAGACAGATTAAAAAAAAAAAGATAATTTTTGTTTCCAGTCTTTTTGGAAATGATCTTTGAAATATACAATATATAGGACTAATTAGTGTACATCTGGAATGATACTATTAAGAATTATATTGACACGTCTCCATAGGAAGTTTGTTGAACTTATGCAGATAAAATTTAGGACTACAGGGAAGGACTCAATTTTTCAGTAGTCTGACAACTTCTTTGGAAATACTGGCCACTATTATGCTGAAATAGAAATTTGGTATGTGTACCTGTTTTGTGAAGACTGTGCCTTTGTTGGTTTCCTTTATGCATTTTGCATTTTCCTTTAAAAAAAGCAAAGCTAACAACCAACCTAATGTAAAGCATGCTTGCACATGTGAAATTGCATGTTGTGTTCTGTAGCAGCAGTAGTAATGGACATGGTGCTAATAATGCCAATAATGCAGGTTTGATCCTCATATGGGCCATTCACATAAGACTTGGGCCTGATGATCCTTTTGGGTTCCTTCCAACTCAGAATATTCTGTAATTCTGTGAAAAAGCACTAGAACTATCTGGTATTCTTCTTCTGTCAGCACTGGAATATCTGGCCATCTTTTTGAATTCTTTATTCTTGATTACTTTTTTCTTTGACCTTAAGGGATTGATGGAGTTCAGTTAGTACATTTTTTGTTAGTTTTCCCAGATTTTAGATATTGTGCATTTCTCTCAGTTCAATTCAAGATGTGGCTTTTGATCAGTGAATATCAGTGATATTGGCTGTGTTGTAAGTCAAGCACTTATATACTGGTTTAGTTGGGGGGGTTCATTTGAGCCCTATATAGACTGCAGGGGAAATATTGATATTGTAAAGTTCCTGCAAGACTAAGTATTTTATACCTGATATAATGAAGTTGTGTCTTTATTATGACAGTATTTTGCTATTGAAATGTAGTTTGGATGCTGGCTTAAGAATCCTGTGCTATCGAAGCCACTTGCATGCTGGTAGTTTTTGCTCTTCACTTTTCATATAAATTCACACAGTCTCAGACATTTTGGGACTATTGTTGTGAATTGGAATTATCTCTGTGCTGTAACTTCTCCCTTTCAGGATTTCTGTAAAGGGTGTCAGTGAACACAAGTTATTGGTATAATGGCTGCAATTGTGCAAATAAGTCTTCTGTTGCTGTCCCACAGTGAACAAGCCTTTGCTTAAGTGGCCTGTCTGGTTTTCTTCCTGCCTGTGAGTGATAGGAGTCAAGCTGGCTGGGAGCCATTTGTGCACACAGCCAGCACTGCACATGTGGTGGGGTTTGCTTGTGGTTTATGTTCTGCAGTGAAATTCATCCTGTGCTTACTGTCAGCCTGTGCTGAAGAGCAAGAAAGAGGCTGTTGGGGTTTGTCTGTTTGGAGGGAAAGAGCTCAACCAGGATGCCAAGGTCTTCTGGGCTGTGGAAAGTTGGGTTTAGGAGCTCTTACCTGCCTATCCATAACTCTGTTGTAAGAGCTTGGGGCAATGCCAGCCGTTTGGAAGTTGTCTCTGACCTTTTTGTGTTTGTTAAGTAGTTATTCACTCCTTTACAGGATTATTTGTAGGGAAGTAGAAGTCCAAAACAGGTGTGCTTTCATAGCCTGTAAATCTCTGTTGGTTTTTGGATGTGACTGTGGCCCGATACTGAGAGTGCCTTGCAGAGGAGAGAGCTGGCTCTGCACTCAAAGCACACTCTTCTCCATGTGCCTGTAACTTACTGCTTCAGGCTGGAGCTCTGTTTTAATATGACTGTTCAAGTATTTCTGTTCTGGATATGACACACTTTGGCCTTTTTGTATTTGGCTTTTCTAATTTGACTTTCTCTTTGGGGATTTTCATGACTTGTCTTAGCACTTTCCTCTTGTTCTTAGAGAAAGTAGTCCTAAGAAGAGTTATACACTCATTTATTTTAAATAAAATTTGATGATATTGCTCATCCTTAAAAAATATTTCCTGTAATATGTGTCTGGAGCTGGGAATGGAAAACTTTTGCAGTAAATGTCATGGTAACACAGGGTGCACTGCAGTGAAGGAAGTGCCTTGCTAAGTGTAGATATTGAGAAGTAGAAGCTTGCTGAATGTGCCTGTGTCTCTGTGAATATGAATTCCCTTTCCTATTGCCAGTGCTGACAGTGGAAGTACTGACAGGTGGTCACTTGTTTCATATTATTAAAAAGCAACAGCAACAACCCCTCCTTTTTTCTTAAACATCTTCTGATTCAGCTGGATGTCTGTTATTAAATCCATGTTCTTTAGGAGTGGCAAATTGGCAATTAAGAACTTTGTCCTTTGGTTTTATATTGTGCCTTGTAACCAAGTTAGTTTTTAAGGAAAAAAAATCCTCTCTCAGAAAGGAGATCTACTTAAAACTCTGCTTTTATTATGAGGATTATTAGAAATAGACACGTGGCTATAGGCTTATATCCACTAAAAGACTTGCATGTATTTTGATTCAAATTAAAAGAATTAATATTTGTTTTTTCACAATTGAGTTTTCCTTGTAACACAAAGAAAAAAAACTTTTAGGTACTTCAGTTAACAGAAGGGATTTTTTTAAAAAAATTATTTTTAGTAAATGATGGCAAGAATGGGTGACTGGCTTGTGTAAGAGTATCCTTATTTTAGTTCTTCCTCCTCAGCACACTCTATGCATTGTGCATGCACAATGAGCTTCTGGTAACTCTTAGAAATAAAATGGGATTTATCTGTGTGTCTCTGGTTTGAGATGTCATTTACAGAAATAAAGACCTTGACTGGTATTGACTTAACTGAGGTTCTGATTGGACAGACAACCAGATTTGAAGTTAAAGGATGTTGACTTCTACGTTTTATACTTCAATATTTTTTTTCCCCTAATCCTGAGAATGGCTCATGGTGACATACTAAGGAACATGGTTTATCGAATGCTGAAGTACCATTGTACAATTATTTTAATGTAAATTTAGTTACTAAATCTAGTAAGGGTGATAAGGTAAGGAGGATATTGATAGAACAGTTTATATGCTGTTGATCGTTGCTGTTGACAAATCTGTTTAGGCAAATTTCTGTCATTACTGGTCTAGGACTGTAGGAGTGTTTTCTGAAGGCAGACAGAGGATATAAGAAGAGCTGTGTGTGGTGAACATGGGGTTAAGCATGCTCAAAACTGCAAATGTAGGGAAACAAAACCAAGTTGCCTGATCACAGAATCACTAGGTTGGAAGAGATCTTCAAGATCGAGCCCAACCCATGCCCTGACACCTCAACTAAACCATGGCACTGAGTGCCACATCCAGTCTGTTTTAAAACACATCCAGGGATGCTGTTTGATTCACTGTAGTACTTATTTCTGTGTGCTGGTAGAGGGCAGATGTGATTGCAGTGCAGGGGTGATGGGTTTTGATTACCTGCCTATTTTTACTTAATGAATTAATGGTTATAGTTCTTGATACTTATTCAGTCTGCCAGCTTACTTTTCCCACAGAAGATCATAATATTATCCCTTTTTCTCTGCATTTGAAAAAGAAGCTGTTGTGTACTGAGTTAAATGTACATATATTTTTACTGATTTCTTTAAAGGTGTTGGACAAGTGGTTTAAATGATCTAATCATGTGCCATTACATTGTAAATATACTGTTATTTCGAGAGTTAAATTTGCAGGAAGGAATAATATACTAGGTAAACTCAGTATTATCTGCATTATAAATGTTATGTGGACCACAGAAACTAAACCACTACTACCCTAAAACTAGCCACTGGAACATGAAGACTGCTTTGTAATCAGTGTGGCATGTTCAACCACACCAAAAAGACACCATTCTGTTGGTGTTTTAGATGCTAAGCTTTGTCACAATTCCTTCATTATGAGCTTAGGTTGGTCTTCCGGCTCGTATGTGGTCATCAGGCTTTACATTTCATTTATAGAAAATGCTTATGAGCACCTTTTACTCTACTGTAATCTTATTAAGCCAAGTTGCTGATGTTTTGCATTAGGTTTGTGCTCTGTATCCCTTCATGCTGAAGGATACAGTTGATCATCAATACAGCCTTGGCTATTCCCGATTTAGCAAAAAATAAAAAAGCTTTGTAAGTACTATGAATATATACTGGTACTGGTATTGCATTTGTCTGTGTACTAAAAACAGCAGTAGCTCTGCTTTGTTATTACAGTTCTTTAGCATTTGGCACCAAATTCTATTTACTTTTGAGTCAAATATATTGGGGAACGTTTCATTTTCATCTTAAAACGTTTGAAGTGTAATATCAATGTGTGTTCTTCAGAGGTGCAAACCAAGTAGTTTGGTGATTTCCATTAGAATGCTTTTCACTTAAATCCCTGAGACTTCTCTGTAAATCCTTAACAGTTCTTGACATTGCTACCTCAAGGCACAGAGCCAGCATGTGCAGTCTCAAGGGAGCAGACCCAAGCACCAATCCCAGACTGCTTGCTCCAGGAGGCTTTTTGCTCAAATCCTTAAGGGAATGTTGACCTTCTCTTGCTCAAAAAAGTGGCACCTGCTGGCTAAGCAGGACAGGCTTTGAGGGAATTTGGAAGAGCTGTGAGACAAAACTTGGGTCAGGGCTAAAGAAGTGCTTGGCTTGAGGAATGGATGGATAGAAAACCAAGAGAAATTGGGATTGTTGTGAGAAAAGCACTGTTTTGATCCATATCTGATGCTCTTTATTCAAATCTTTGCGCTCATAATATGATTTTCCTTGGTGTTCACTGTTTCTCAGTTATTTGGGTTGTGCTACAAAATGTGCAGAAGTAGTGCCTCAAATAGGTGGTGTTAATTAAAACAAAACAAATTAAAACAAAATCAAAACACCATGTTTACTTGGTCATTTCAAAATAAATAATTCGGTTCTTATAGACCAGCTTAATGCTGAGGGATCTCAACAGGTTGATTCTTAATTTTTAGTTTCGTGGAATGACAGCACCCCAAAGAGAAACTCTGTGTTTGTGAGGTCAGTACAAAACTGCTATTCACAGCTTTTTAATCTCATTTTGTAGTTTTATGACCTGTGTATTTAATGAAAAGTAATATATTTGGTAGGGAGCAATGAGATTTCGTGCTGTTATTTCCAGAAGATGGCTAATACAACACAAAATCAATGTTTGTCTTTTTGTTAGATTTACATAGGCTTAATCACAGTAATTGTGCACTTTTGAGCTGAGAGTTAAATGCACAAAATTGTGTTTAAGCAGAGTTTTTTTCCCCTTCATCCCTTCACTAAAAAAAAACCCCAAAAATTTAAATCTTCAGATACAAGAAAGTGGGTGGTGTTGAGAGGAAAAGAAATATAATTTGTATTATATCTAAGTCCAAATCAGCACTTTTCTTTTTTAAAAGAAGCTATTGAGTTATTGAGTGTTAAATTCTAGACTGCATTTAGTAGGGTAAATTGCTTATAATTCTGGAAGCACTGATCCTGATAGGAAAGGGTGATAATTAGTTTCTAATATGGACAGAATTGCTGTTATTAGCTGTGCTCCACATGTTTGCTTCCCCTGTGGCATTCCTTGAGGTGCAGCAGATGGATGAACCAGGGGCAGAGGTAATGTGTGCCATGATCGGCTGCTGCTTTCCCCTGGGGACACTTCTGGAATGCTGATATCTTCTTTTGCCTTTTTTTTTTCTTCTTCCTTCCTCTTTTCTTTTTCAGCAACTTTGCTGGGATGTATCAGAATTAATTTATGGTATTACTCCTTTATAATCCATTAATCCAAGCATTTAATACCAATATGTTAATGTGTTAGAAAAGGATGGGCTGTTTGTGTGCTGGTATCTTAAATCTTACAAAGTCAATATCATGCTTAAATACTTTCCTCCATTCTGTGAGGTTGTGTCATTAATAGTCTGATGTTGCCTGATACTGTTATCTAATCTTTTGGAACATGGTCATGTTGAGAAACGGGACCTGCTATTGAAAAGCATTGTCCCTTCCCTTTAAATCTAGCCAAGCAAAATCTGCTCTCCTTTTCTTTCTGCTCTTGATTAAAACGTAGGCAATAGGCTGTGTGCAGGCTTTTGTCTTTGAGCTTTTTAAACGTTATTTAACTTATTTTAAAAGCCACCTCCGATTGAGGTAGTAATGCAGATTGCCTTACCTTTTTTTGTCATCCAAGAAGAGTATCCTGGCTCAGGTGAGCACAGGGAGTGTGCCTTGGCG
>JANPWX010000396.1:902826-999421 GCA_024734555.1 Trochalopteron elliotii
TCTGCATTTTAAAGATGATGTGTAAATGTAAAAGTTTTTTTTTTCTTTTAATTTTATTGCTCTTTGTTTTTAATCTGGAGTGTTGATCTGAAATGCCTAAAGGAAACTTCTTATACATGTTTGTATATATATATGTACATATTTGTTTTCTTGACTGTGGAGCCATTTCATTGTTTTTTCTGCTTTTGCTACCACGTATTACAGATGTGGGTATGCAGTGGAGATCTATTGATGAGGAAGTTGCACCTTCTGTTTGAGGTTTGCAATGTTTCTAGCACAGTGACTGCAAGTATTTTTTGTCTGCAGACTTAGAGAGGACATCCTCTGTAAGACAGCTTTTCAAGTGAGTTTTTTAATAAATGCTAATCCACTTAAGGCTTTCAGAAATGGCTGAATACTTGAGTGCTTCCTAAAATTAGGTGAAGTTGTAAGGGGACAGTGTCTGTCCCTGCATCCAGTGGCTCTGGCAGTGATAATAGAAGATCATGTTTGTCAACTATGACTGTGTTTTCTCCAAACTGTGGTGCACAATTTAGAGTGGTGTGTAACTGGGAATGTAAATGTGTGGATGCTGCTGTTGTTGGTACTACTAATGGTGTGTAGTCAGCAAAAAAGTTTTGCTCTGAAGTAGTTACTCTGTTACTTGAGAGGCTCGCTGTGAATCTGGACAGTGTGAGATATTTAATATTCTGGTCATGCACTCAAGAAATTCCTTCACACTCAGGCTGCTTAAATAGGCTGAAGAGTGCAGAGCTCCTTGATGCAGGGAGCTCTGCTGCTAGGATTTCTCAAAGGTGGTGTTATTCAAAGACCTTTTGCCTTGCTTTGTCTGCATACTTGGATAACATGAGTGTTCTGGATTAGTAGAAGGATTCCTTGTTTTTAATGCAAAAAGTTGAGAACAGGCAAGACTCTGGCTTGTCAGGAGGGGGCTCTGAAGCAGGAGGCCTTGTCAGATGCAGCCATTGAGCATTGCTGCCAGGCTCTGCCTCGTCAGTGATTGTCTGGAGATGGGATTGTTTGTACAATTCACAGCCAGAGCCAAACACTGCAACTGGAAGTGTATTGAGGAGGATGGAAACTTGGAGAACCTTGGACAAAAACTATCTCCCAAAGGGAAGAATTGGCAGTCATAAAATAAATAATCATCTGTAGCATGTCCTAAAGACCAAATAAAATGGTGAGCAGACATAAGGGAATGAGGTTAAAGTATTTAAAAACCAGTAAGTTAGTGCTCCACAGTGAAACACAATTTTGTTTAAATCCTTTCTGTTCATATTGACCCATTTCAAGCAGGAGAACCTTCTCCTCCTTCATAGTGTTGATGTCTGACTGTTTTTTGAAAACACTTTTGAATTGCCTTGGCTTTATTGTTGGAGGTTCATTTTATATACAAACATATATATATGCGTTTTAATTTTTTTCCTGTGAAAAAGACTAATTACTTTTTTTGTGAGCCTTTCCTTTTTAATTTTATAACCCAAAGTCAAGTTTCTTCTCTGTTCATGCAAGGAGCAACCTCACCACAAGTGCCTGGGACAACACAGAAGAATTACCTGTAACCAAAAGAAACAAAAAAGAGATTTTCTGTAACAGGCATTTTTTTTGCTGCTTTCCTGCTGAAATCAACAGGAAAATGAGATTAAACGTGGTATCTTGCCACACACTCAGAGAAAAAAATGCAGTTATCAGAATTCTTGGTTCTTTTCACCCTATAGCATAATAATAAAACAGGTATTCTTTTATATCTAATGGATTTTCATGTACTCGTAGAAGATACTTGAGTTGTTGTACAGTATTTTAAATTTTTGAGCTGTTTGAGCATGTATTTCTCAGTCTTCCAGAAAGACCCTTTACTATACCATATTCATTTTATGATATGAGCTGAGCAAAACTCTTTGCTCTGGGAAAGAATTTTGCCATTTGATATACTATGGAAATCTTTTAATGTAAATTTAAAAGTTGCCTGTGCCATGTATGTATTCATTTTCCTATTTAATTCTCTATAGAAGTCCTTGATATGAAATTCATGAAATATTTAATCATAGTGGTAGCTCTATTCTGCCTTAGGAAACTGGTTTTACTCAAGTGTTACTCCTGTGATGAACCAGTTCAGGAATTTTGTTTTCATCTTCTTCCACATTGTATTAACCAGAGCAAAATAATTTCCACGTTATTTGTCTAAAGCACAGTGGATACATGCATGTGTGTGGATGCATTGGATTATCATTATTCAACACACATAGTGTCAAGATTCTCCTGAACAGAGATTTTGACAATTTGTTACATTTTTACTGATACACTTTTAGAATGCTGACCTCTACAGGTGGTTCATTCTTCTTCAAGCTGTTGGTGGCTTTGAATTACTTCAGTTTCTTTGAAAAGAAAACAAAATAAATCCTGCAGAGATATTTTTTCCTTTCCAGTGAGGCTGACGACATCCAGGGACAAAGAAAAGCTGGTAAAAACCTTGGTAGAGCAGTTTGTTCTTATTTCCCCTTCTCTACACAATATAATGTTGTCTTCCACCCCCAATAACATTTGGTGCTGTAGCTATATTCACAATCACTAACTCCAGACAGTATTCTATCATTTAGGAGTGTTCATGAAGTTGATTTGGGGGCCTTCTTTAATTTTTTTTTGGTTGAAATATATGCTATTTATGGAAACTTGTATCACAGGGTTTTAGTTAACTCATGAACTTCTGTAGGTTATCCATTCTTTTTTTGTTAGTATACTGGATGCTTTGAGGATCAAATACTTTTGCCTGTGTTTTTAGTTGCTTGATGTGATTTAGATTCAGTTTGGGGCTCTCAGCTGCTGTTAGCAAGATGCTGAGATTGAGCTAATCAGCCCTGCTAGGAACTGGCTGTGGTCTGGAAGCTCAACAGCCTCGAGATTGCTGCAGTTACAGACTTCTAATTTTGAATCTGTTTTAAAAGTGGCTTGGAGTGGATTTTCTGGTGTGAAAGATGGCATACACATAATGATGACACTGTTGTAATTCTAGTCAGTATTCTTCTTAGGCCTAATATTAAGGCTGATAGTTCTTTTTAAAATACAGATGTTCCCTTTTATAATTTCTATATTTTCTGTTTAGCTGAAAATTTCTTGTGATGTAAAAAAAAGTTGTAAACTTTGTGTTAGAATTAGAGATGTGGGTGTGGAGGAGATGCAATTGACTCAATAAAAAAAGTATTCAGTACAGCACTAGATCAATATAGGCACCACAGCAGAATCTTCTATTACTTCTCTGTAAGTAGCATTATAGATGGCATTACTCTGGATTAAATCAAGTACAGCAAGTATAGAATTTTGATTTCAACTGTACTTCATTTCATTCTTAATGGAAAATACCATGAAGTGGCTTAGCTTCATCTGTATTTTTGTGCTCTCTTGTAAATGGCTAGACTCTGATTTTACAAGGAAGGAGTTAAGAATCTATATTCAATTGGAATTCTGGAGGAATAGGGTGTATTAGATTTTAAGACTTCTTGAAAACCTAATTAGTCCTCGGATGACTTAGAGGCTTCACAGGTCTTAAGAGGTTTCAGCATGTGTGGAGTTCCTGTTCACTTTGAACCTTTTTTAATAAAAGCAGGTATTGATTGTTTTTCTGTGCTCTTCTTACTCTGTTATTTGTCCTCTTTTAATGCAATATTTCATAGGATTTTTTTTTTTTAGTTTTTTCTCTTGTTTGTCCCATAATACACTCAACATTAAAATAATGATTGCTCTGAGTCATTTAGGAGAACAAAAACTATAGAGATCTTAGGGGCCAAAGTGTATACAATGTTCTAGTTTCTTGATCATTAGTTAAGAATATATTTCTTAGGGCAAGTTCTGCTCTGATGTTTAAAAGTTCAACAGTAAACTTTAAAGTGTTGAAGGAAGTGGCTTCAGATGTATTCTTTGTTTGGTTTTTCTTTAAAAAGGCAAGAAATAAATCTGAACAAAAATTTTATTCCTGAAAGTAGATTTGGTGATGTTGTTGGTAATACACACAGTTTTTTTAAAGGCCAAATTGCAGATGTACACCTGAGTGATGCTCATGTTTATCTCCTTTGTGTGACCTTTTAAACTGAAGCTTTACATGTTAAGTAAATGGAGTAGAACAAAGCTGGAGCTCTTGTACTTGAATTTCTACATTTGTTTGACATTATTCTTGCCAGGTGCCTTAAAATGTGTTTGTTTAATTCACTGGGCTTTCATATCACTTGTGGAAATTTGGTCAAGAGCTTGTGTTGGTTTGGCTGCCAGGGAAATCCCATGTGTGTCTGTGGAATGGGCACAAGAGGACACAAATGTCATCTTGTTTAGCCTTTCAGTTATGAGAGCATATCATACTTGTTTGAGTTCAGGTGAAGAGTGTTAAGGTATGAATTCACTTCAGTTTGCAGGAATTTCTTAATTTTCTTAAAAGTATGTGGGCCAGCCTTGTCAAAGGAGTAAGTTTTGCATTTTTAGTTCACGTGAACATATGTTGAGGAGCTGTATGTGATGTTTATTCTGAGTTGCCCTATTACATGTGTGAATCTTCAGCCCTTCAGAATGCTCTCGTGCATCTGGGAGGGAGAGTTTATGTTTTTCTTCTGAACCTTCTTCAGTAATCCTTCCCTTACAAACTGGGATGTGAAGGCATTTGATGCCTTATTACCCTTTCACAAAGTGTGATCTGCAAAATACTTAAATTACAGTATGCTGAAGAGTAATAATATTCTTTGTGACTGTAACATAAGAAATTCTTTCCCAAATACCAAGTTGTGGTTGTCTTTTTGAAAAAGGTAGAAACTCTGTTCTCGTTTTTGTTATTTTATATATTTAACAGACCAGGAAGAGTCTGTCTTGTGTTAAAATTATTTGATAACCCTTATAAATGGTAACATTTTTATTTTTAGTGGTTGAGCAAATTTGGGCACTTATACAAATTTCATTGTATTGGAGTGTTGCAGTATGAACAAGTAAAGTACAAAAGGAAGCAGAGTCTGAAATCTGTTGTCAGAGCTAAAAGCATCTATATAGAGAACTGAATACAGGATCTAAGACAAAGTTGCCACCCAAAGAGGCAATATGGTTTAATTGACTTGTTTTGGCAATGCTTAAGATTCTAAAATGCAAGAGAGAAAATGGGATATCATAAGCTGTAGAGGCAACTTATTTGGCACGTGGAACCCAAGGCTCATTTTGGCTAAATTTCAAAAGGTACTTTGAATTTTTTAAATAAAAATGCATTTTTTTTTCTTTTTAATTACAGAAGAAACAGAGGGAAGGGAAATACTTGGGGTTTGTTGCCATTTGAAATAATTCAGTCTTCTAAATTTTGGCTGAAATTCTAGTAAGTGAACAATAAAGTATGTGTGGGAGTTTTCTGGAAGTGTTGAACTTCCTGGTAACCTGTTTCTACCCTAACGTGGAGCAGATTCAATATTTTAAAGATTTTTTAATGAGATTATTGGTGTTTAATGTAATTGAAACATGCATCTATTCAGTTCCTTTTCTCACATACTGGCATAGTACCTGCCAATGGTTCAGTAAAACCAGTAGTCCCAAAGTGGACTGCAGGATTTTATGCATCACCACTTAGTGATGGCCGGGTTTTTTTCTTTTATTATGTTTTGCCCCTGAAAAAAATCACTTTTTTTTTTTTTTTCCTTTTTAAATACAGCCAGTTTCAGAGGCAGTAAATGCTTCAGAGGTGATGGGCTGGCTTCCCTGGGCCATCACACAGCCCTGACTTTGGCCTTGTCTGATTCTCGTGCTCTCCCTTTCCTTTCTGCCAGCCCTGGTGCTGTTCTGGCCCAGCAGTGAAATACTTGTGTGAGCAAGTCAGGCCAGAAACCAGTGAGGGTCTGTTCTTTTTATGGCTAGATTTTCTACTGGTTTCTTCCTGAATGGCCTTACTGCAGGTCCCTACAAAACCCTGCTGCTGGTGTGAGGGAAGCAGATGTGACCCATGCTGTGGGCAGTGGGGACAGTGAAGTGTGAAGGGAAGCAGGATGGGCTCCTTTGGGTGGCACACAGCCCTTGGCTCTTGGGAAGATGGGCTGTGCTTGCATACATAAACCTTGACTCATAAGCTGTTGTTTGGCAGTGCTTCCTGCACCAGGATCCCTGGCTGGAGCTGGGAAGTGCTGCTTGCCTGTGTGCAGCCTCCCTTTGCAGAGGAGGTTTTTTTTTTTTGTGGGGCTGCACTTGCAGCTTGGCTGATGGGACGGGTCTGTTGGACACTGTGCTGGGGAGTTGGAGGTTTTTAGAATCCTTCCTCTCCTTATTCTTGCTCACCTGTAATATTAAAGCTATTTGTCCTATTGTTAATGTTAAATCATTCACTCCAGTGTTGTGGTTAAATATCTCTAGAAATTAGTTCCTAAAACTAAGGTGTAATTTTTATAGGAATGACATTTAGGAGACTATTTAGTGCTTTTGTAAAAGGAGAGACTTCTAAAACATCCTGGGAGGAGGAATTAAAGAAAAATAATTAGTTATTGATTGCTACTTGCTTTCTGACTACTTAAGTAAATGTTTTAAAGTCTTTAATACCATATTATTATTGTAAGAAGGATAATTACTAGGTAAGGCTGCTTTTATCCACAGAAAGACTGTCTGCCATATTTTATTGGCTTTCAGCATTTTCTGGCTATAACCTACAGAACTGCTGTAACAGCAGACTTGGAGAAACAGCAACAGCAAATTTATTTTGTATGCAAAGCTCAACTTGTCCTCATTAAAAAAAAAAACAAAACAAAACAAAGGCATGAGTGCACTTTACCAGGAACAGGTATGCCTGTCCTGGTTGTTAGACTATGAAGGCAATTTAAAATGGGGTTACTTGACTATAAATTCCAGTTGTGACTTTTTGTCAAAGTTTTGCTTCTGAAGCATGCATGGTTTCTAAGTGCATTTTATTAAGAGTGTTTTAAGTCATGTAACACTTGTTACAAGAAAATCATTGAAAACTCAGATTTCTATAAAAAGTGTGATAGTTAGGATTTAAGCCAAGGAGAAATGTTACTCAATTGAACCAGACTATGGAGTATTAAATGAAAGGCTAGGAGAAGAAATAAAAGGAAGATCAGTAAAGTCTTCAAACAGGGAAAAAAAGTCTTTGGTTAAGAAGTAAAGTTGGAGAAATCTCAACGTTTTCACTAGCAGATGGAGATATTTCTGGATTCACTTCCACCAGAGCCAGACTCTGTCAGATTTAGTAGTTATTTTCTAGAATAGAAAAGTAAGTGGGTTTTTTATGTTAGTGGGATACTACTTTAAATTATTTTCATAATAGTTGCATCTTTCTGCTAAACTAGCAAAATTAAACTATTTTAATTACTCTTTAGCATTTAAAGACCACAATGCTGAACACGGAGTCTTGGCTGCTCTAGAAGTTGTTACTTCTGTGCTGCTGATCCTCTAACTCTAATTTTGTTGTTTAAGGGTAGTCTTTCCAGTCTTGAAGCTCTAACAACATGGATATACTGCCAGAAGAAAGCTGAAATGTGGATTGTCCTGAAAGGCAGCAGAAATCAGTAGATCAGCTGATACCTTTTGCTTATGAAGGGAGAAACCAGTGAATGAGGGTGTCACACAGCTTAGTTCTGCCATGAGCTGTGGTGACATGTCTTAGTTCAAGGGGAAGAGCAGCCTTTCTTTTAAACAAAGGGAAAGAGTGGAAAGAAGAGAAATGTTTTTGGGGAGGGAAGGTGAACCAGACTCCCTCAGACATCTCAGTTGCTGCAGTGCTGCTGTGAATTAGTGCAAGGCCATTAACATCAGGCCCCAGTCATCCTTCCACCTCGTTTGTTGATGTAGGAGACTGAACTGTATCATATCAGCTTTCCAGCATTGTGGGCACACCATCATTTACTGCCACTCACACTAAAGGAGCTGTCAACACAAAGCCTGCCTGCCTCAGGAGGCAGCTAACAGCCCAGGCAGCAAGGAGCTTGATTCAGCAAATACTTGAGCAGATGTAATGATACCTGGCACATTTAAAGACAGTTTTCTCCCCTTTGTCAGAGAACATAATTTTTTCTTAATTTGAGAATGAGATTTAACAATAGCAGTAAAATCTCTGTCTAATAAGCTGTTGGAAGAAATGTCTCAGTGTTGAGAAAATAAAGGTTTCTTGGGGTGTTTTTTTCTTTTTACTTTTTTTAAGGTGTCTCAGGGCACTGCTAGCACCACAGACTGTGCCAGATCTCTGTTTGTTCAGACTGGATTCTGGCTTTGACTTTTGGAAGTAATGGAATTATTGAGAATTGTTGTTTTTGGATCTCTGCAGAAGGAGAACATCTGGCAAGGGCCTTACTACATTCCAACTTGCTTATGAAGGGGGAAGCACTTGTTGGTACAAAATGCATACTGGAAAAAGTAGTTCTTGACATTGCAGGCTGATGCTAACTTCCAGCAGCTCCAATTATCAGTCATATAAATGCAAGTGGAGATGCTTCTAGAATTTTTTAATGGTTTACTTTAAGCCTTTTTTCCCTCCATACCTAAAATAATAGAACACATTTTGCCTTAGGCAGCCTTTTACTGAGGGAAGAAGGTGCCACCTTTCCCTTGGACAAACTGGAAGGCACTTCATTGTGCTGCAGGGCAAATAGTGGAGCCCTCATGGTGCAAAACTTCTTTCTTGATTGAAGTTGAACAAGTATGGAGGACTTCTTGATTTTTGGTAAAAGAGGGAAGAAGTAAGTGAGCCAGGTTGTAATAAGTCAACATTGGCTGTATTGATTCTATTGTTTTTTCCACATCTGACTTAGAGCTATCCTACCACAGCTCTGGCTTAGGTGAGCAGATGTGCAGTGCTTGCATTTATCCATTAGGCATTCTTCCCTGTTTAAATACTGAGCAGATAAACTTTGTTTTCAGAGTTAGAAGGGGGTGTTTAATGCTGAAATTTTCATACAATAGAACTTTCCCCCAGCTGTATTGAAAGAACCAGGTTTCTCTCATGACAAACTGAAGTTCACACAGCCCTGATGTGTAATTTCTGTTTTGCTCAGTAATGAGAGTTAATTCCTGCAGCTGACTTAGATGTGCTCTTTAGGACAAGGAAGTGTAAGAAATCATCATCTCATTGAGGATGTGCCTGTCTAGAGGCAAACTTAAAAACCTTTCAGACTTCTTTGTATTCCCCGTGCTTTGTTTTATGAAAAATGTAAGATGTTAATGTATTGTTTTAAAGTGAGAGGCTGAGATGCCATGCTGCTGGTAAGAGACTTGATTTCAGTACTGTAGGGTTGCCAAAAATCAGAGATACTGTGTACTTTGGCAAAGCATAGGTTTTTCTTCCACATGCTTTTATGAAATGGCTTGATCTAGATCTTCTCAAGTTCAGGCTCAGGCTTCTGTGCTCTTGACAGTGTATCTGTGTCTTTGTTTCCAGTCACATTATTGTAAATGTGGAGTTACACTGGCATTTTCTTGGCTATACTGTGCAGTAGATTTGCCATTATACTTAAAGCTCAAAATTTTGCCTCAGTAAATTCCAAGGTTTTTGTCTGATGCCTGATTTCCCCACTGGTCCACCTTCATGAACTTGGAAAGTCAAAATGTATACTGTTTCTCAAAATCTTTTTCAGTAGTTTTTTTTTTTTCCCCCCATTCTGCTTGATATGTCAGAGGGTCTCTTTTCCCTTGAAAGATTTTAGTGTTAAGGTATTAATTACCTTCTAAATATCAACAAAGTAATTTTAATTTGTTGCAATTGGGTTGTCTTAATTGTATGTGTATAAAGACACATGGCAACCACCATCATCATGAGAGGATACTGACCTCAGGTTGGCCTTGGAATTTGTTTTCAAAAGGATCAAAATTTGCTGGACACCTTGTGATACAGAAAATGATTAAAAATACTTTTTCTTAACATTTTTAGACGTGTTCTTAGGAAAGCTGTCACACTTGCCATGTTTTCTTTGCTTAGGAGAGTTACACCTCAGTTACACACTGTGTAACTCAGATTAATTGTGTTCTGGTGCCTGAATTGGCAGTTTCCTGTACAATTGTGTTGTAATGCAGTTGGTAACAGTAGCTGTTGCCTGTCAGACTGTATTAGAATATTTTTGGCCTGGTGTGTGCAGTCTTGTGACACTGGTCTTGATTTGGTGTGCATATATAAATATATGTGTATATATAATTTTTTTTAAAAAAATGTGTGGTTATATAAAGCAGTTGAGTCATAACTGAAGTAACCACAGGAAAATTTGCCAGTAGAAAGGATTATTATGATAGCTGGTACTGTGGGGCTGAGACTTGCATGTTAGAGCTGTTCAGGCTGATACTTCATGGCTCAGCACAGAGAGGGGAATAAGCAGCATGATTCAATTTAATAGAGGTTTAACTGTGTGTGTTTGCCTGTGAATAAAAGCTCTGGCTTGTACCCTGGCAAGGGCTTGATCTCTAAGCTAGTGTACTTTATTCACATTTGTAACCAGGGAGGCTTCAAAATACACTCTGTGGGCACACATGTAAATATTATTTGTATACAGGATAATTTATGAATATTAGCATTTAAATTTTTTTAAAAAATTTAATCTTAAGTTGGATCAAAGAATAATATTAAAACTTGTATTAATATAGGGAATTTGCAGGGGGTGTGTGTGAAGAGTAGCTTTACTCTGTAGTGCTCTGAGCACCTCAGTGGATTTATAAGAAAACTCCTTTTTAAAATAGTTTAAATGCTAATTAATACAGTTTTTGTCATTAGCTGATGCTTGAACTGTCTGAATAACTACACACAACTAACAAATTCTCGTTCCCTACAATATTAGAAATATGCTCTCCTCTTTGAACAGTACCTGATGTACTTTTTCTGGCAAGATGCATGTAGCTATGTGCAGTTTTCTAGTTTAGTACAGTTTGTGTGGGAAATGCCAGTTCCAATTTCATTTTGAGTGGGTTGTATTGTATTTAAAGTGCCCAGGTCATGCCAGGTCACTTGGTGTGTTCAGTGACATGATTTAGAGTCTAGGAAGCAGAGAATATGAGCAAAGAGAAGCAGGTAATTCCTGACATTTCTGTAAGGGCACTGCTCCTACAGGAATTAATAACCCAGTGCTGTTCTTGGGGAATACATAGGTCTTATTGCAAGAAATGAATAGGATTATTTGTGAAATCAAGTTAAAAGTAGTAATTGCCTTTTTTTTTTAATAGCAAATTCTATTTAGGTAACGAGTTGAAACAAATCTAAAACATACTTGATAGTTATGCAGGAACTGTATTACCAGTACTGACTTTTGATGCTAACAGATGCTTTTAAAACAAATTCAAGCTTTTCTTCAGTTTTCCTGAACCAGTATGGGGTTTTTTTCCCCATTTTCTTCTGAATTTATATGTCTTCTGTGCTTTAGAAAAAGTTCTTCGAGCATACACCCTGAAGTTTTATTCTGTCTGGAGAAAATACTGTTCTTGCAAATAATTTTCTTTATGAAAGTATAGGTTTGAAACAGCTTTACATGCAGGGAGAATTCAAATTGCTGATACATTAAGTTACAACTAATTTTTAATACCTGCCAATGCCAGATTTGGTCTAAGTTTTGGGTATTGCCCAGGTAAATTGTGTACTTGCTGTACATTCCTCCAATTTGAATAATTTTGTTCTTCTGAAGTTTTGATTGTGATTACCTGTTCTATAGATGGAAATTAACTTTGTACAGCATATCTTCTGACCATTATTCAAATAATTTCCACAACGACTGGCATAGTGGATATTTATTCTTTGCTGTGTCAGATAATCATGCTCTGGGAATCTCCATGATAAATAATGTTTCAAAAGTAAAATTAATTTATTTACTACTATTAATAGTCACTGTTGGTATTTCAGACAGATCTTACAAACTGATCTTTGCAAAGATTAATATTCAAATGGAAGCCAGTGTTTGATGGGCACTAATTGAGGCAAGCAATGTCCCCTCAGGGGGCCTTCAGTCCCTGCAGGGCTTCCTTGCACTTTTAACTCCCTGCCATTAGAGGCTGGTAGTTAACAACCTCAACTCTCATGGTCATGAACCTGGCTGGGCAGGTGGGGAAAGATAGGAAAACTAATGGGTAAGCCCAGGAGAAATCTCCCTTTTACACTGCTCAGTGGATTAAGGGCTCAATCTGTGATACCACAGCTCAATACAGGGAGGAGAGTGAGCAGCATTGTGCAATTTAATCAAATTATCTTGGGAAGTTTCCTGAAGTAATTGTGAACTCCAGAGTTGGTACCAGCTGACAGACTCAAGGTGGTGTTTCTGTGACACGTCCATGGCTCTTCCATTCATCTTCTCTGGAGCAAAGTACAAGAAAGGGTACTCTGCTACTGTTACTCTGCTCTGCTCCTCCCACTGGAGCCTCTAATAACCAGGTCTGGTACTGGGTTTGCTTTTTGATCTGGAGGGATGGGGGGAGCTTTATCCATATGCTGGAAGACAACTAGTACATTGTCCAAGAAACAGTATGCAATGAGATTTGAATTCTTTTTTTTCCCTCCATGCTTGCACTTCCCCCTGCTTTTCATTTATTGTGGAAGGTGGATGGAGATAAACTTCTCTATTTATGTAGTTTGAAATGAAAGTAGTTTCTTTTACCTAATTATGATGTTGCATCTGAATTTATCCCAATGGCACTTAAGTGGTTAGACTATTGATAGGTTGCCTGCCTTTCATTTCTCTTCTCAGTTTGATTAATGCTCTCAGCTTTGGATATTTTAAGCTACCCTGCTGTATTTATTGTCAAAGCTGCTTTTGGTTTTGAGTGTCATTCTGGTCCTCATGTCATCTGTGTTTTCTCCCACTCCCTGACTAATAAACGTGTGGAACTTTATCTTGTCTTTGTTTATTTATCTGACTTGTGAATTTTGAGATCTTTGTTAGAATATAAATGGTTCTATTATGTTATTGAAAATACTACATGTAGTATAAAAAGAGAAATAGTTTTAATTGAAAACAACCAGAAGAGGCTGAGAACTAGTCTTAACCTACTGAAAGTTATAATATTTGAGTATAGTATTTCTTCATCAAATATTATTACTCTTTTCATCCCCTTACTGGAAAGTCTAGACCTAAAATATGATTTTGGGTAATAATTGAAATCATACTTCACAATAGACTTTTGCAATATATGGCCTAATGGTAGATTGATTTGTTTGTGTGTCTGACATGCAAAACACAATCAGCACTGTTCTGGCTGGTGCTGTAGGTTTTTTTGTAATTGATTTCAGATGTTGAATCTTATCTGAAGGAATATCATTACTCTGAAACAAAATTGGATAAAGAAGCTATAAAAGATAGAAACTCATACCTTGAGTACCTAGTATAACAATCTACAATGTGATTTTTTTGTCAAATCATTTATTTGATCAACATCATAGCAGATGGTAACCCTATAAAGTATATTATCGTGTTTACACGAACATTAGAGCCTGTGTCTCTTGAAATAAGTTTTAAATATAGTCTTCTTTGTCTTATGCCAGCAAGAACAACCTTCATTTCAGTTTGATTGTAAGATCCAATTTTTTTTTATTAGGTGAATGTTTGGATCTGTTTCTTCAGAATGAACACATGTTGAAATAACAAGGCAACAGGTTTTCTTCAGGTTTTCTTCTAGAATAGCTTGACATGCTCACAGCAGCATCATAAAAGTGATGTTAAGCAAAGCTTGTTTAGAGTCCAGTGCATAAAGCCAAAAAACATCCTCGTGGCTTGGCTGTGTGTCCCCGAGGTGGGTGAGGAGCACGCAGCCTTTCCTGTGGGCTGGCCCAGCTCTGGGTTTGGGCTGTGCCAAGGTCAGGAGTGGCCTGGCTGGGACAGCAGCAGTGGGTGCTGTGGGGGTGCCCTGGGAGCCTGCCCAGCCCCACACTGCCAGCTGAACCTGCTGGAGCAAACAGCACACACAGAATCACTGCCTAATTAAACTGCAGCATATGTGCTGTAGAAATAGTCAGTTTTGACTGAGAACTATGAAATCATGACTCATTTCAATTACTTTCCATCCTCAATGCTGCCTTAAAAAAAAGGAAGTGGGGGTAGAACCTTGTTATACTCCTGTCTGCCTGAATGCTTGTGTCTGTGTTACACAGTTCAATTTCCTCCTTTTTTGCTTTACCTGCAGAGGCTGAGACACTGCAGCCTTGCCCTGCTTGTTTTTCAGTGCTCTGCTAACTGTCACAGCTTTCCTGTGCCCTTTAACATCCATGATGAATTAATGGATACTGGAATTAGTCTCTGCATTTCCTTGTGGAAGGGGTGATACAAAGGTGATGACCCCCCTAGTTCCTCTGTTCTCTTTTGCATTTCCCAGGAACACACTAGAACTCTTTTCATTACACTTTTGCTTTGAGATTTTATTGGATTTATTACCACAGGTGACTTCCATGTTCTTTCTTACCAAGTGCTCCCACTTCAGGGGTTTTACATTTAAAAGTGAAACCTGATGGTTCTGGCTCAGTCATGTGGAGTTACTTTTGGCTGTGTTAAAGTATGCATTGTTTGTTTTGTGCCCATCCTGCTAGAAATGGTCTGGGTCTTTGTCCCAGCCAACATTTGGGTGGTTTTCATCTGTCACCCATGGAAAACACATTAGTGTTCAAAGCAGAACAGATTCCTTGAGCACCGTTGTAGACACACATCTGATTTCCTGGCTGAGGATTATTTCTGGCTTCCTGGGGCAGCACTTGTTTGGTGTCTTATGTTGATGGAGACCAAGGGCAGCAGGGGTATCATTGCAAATCAAATCCAGATGTCAAGCAGCAGTAAGTCAGAGTGCTGGTGTTCTATGTGCAATATATGATTTCTTTTTTCTTCTAGCCTTCACAGAGCATCTAAAATGTGAAAGTATCTTCCTTGTGTGAAAATTTTGTGTAAGAGATAGGTCTACATGTAAACCTGTTTGGGTCTTGTAAGGATAAAAATTGTTGCATGAAAAGGAGGAAAAAGACACCTGGCAGGAAGAAGGAAGTTTACTATTCTAGCTAACTGTACTGGGCTTTTTAAGAGAAAAAAAAAAGAATTCTGGGAGTTAGTCAGAAATTAGTTTTCTTCCCTATCTGAAACAGTTATATTTTGTTTTAGAGCAGTTTTTTTTAAACAATTTATTTGCATAATTCAAATGGAAGAATTAAAATACTAGAATTTTTAGCTGTACATGTGCTGATTAAGCAGAACCATAAGTCCTTATGTCCCACTGACTCAAATTTTTAAATGAGTAGCATGTTTTACTGATTAGGGGTCGTGTATCTGAACACTCTATGCATAACCATTATCTAGTGACATATTTCCTGAAATGGGTTGATATAACTTACTGTATCTTGAACTTTCCCAAGGACTTTGTCTTGCAGTAGGATATTTTTCTTTCCTCCCCCCACATACGTCTCTTTTGGAACTAAGGCAATGGAAGACTTGTTATGATAATGACTGGATTACTCGCACTGTTGTTTCTGGCAGAAAAGAGTCAATTGTGCCAAAAGATTACTTTTGCCTTTGTCAGTGCCAGCCACGACTCTTTACTCAGCTCCTGGACCAGTTACAATGAAACAACAACAATACTGTCAGCTGCAAAATGCAGTAAACTTCCCCAAACTGCTGCCTCAATATAGTGGTGGTTTTGCATTTTCAAAGAACGTTCTTCAACCTTGAGGATCTTTCCTGCAGTACACAAAAAGTGTCTGTAGTTTTCATTTGAGTGATTTACTGTACTTTCAGTTTAGCCTTCCTTTGTGCAGACTGTCTTGGTCAAAACATTATTTTATAGCTTCATAAAGCACATTTCTTAAGGAAATAATGATTAGAATAGTAATAGTCCACAGGTAATTATTTACAGTATTAGCTTACATTTGATTTTGCAGTATGGCCAGTCTGAGAAATATGCATAAAAATTTTATAATTGCAATATAAAGTTAGGGTTTCGAGATGATTGTATGGAGTAGCTTGCACTCGACTCTTATTTATAAATTGGGATACTTAGTTCTTGTTTATAAATTATGACAATATAAAACTTCATAAATAGTTTATGGTATGTATTACATAAAGAATTTATGCTTTATATCAAAGCTCTTTATGAGAAAAGTTCATGTGACAGGAAAGTAATGAGTTGCATTTTGTAGGCCACAGTGCTTTGAAGGCTGCAGTCTAGGATGGAAATGTTGCTCATGTGACAAAAAATGTCATGTGAAGCAGATAATTAGGAGCTTAATTATTAGAATAGTAGCAGCCTTATCCTGTGTGAAGGGATTTGCTATGGGAATTCAGGTGCATTTTGCAATTAGCTGTTTGGGAATGTGGTTTAGAGGTGGTTTGACAAATTAATTTTGGATAGAAATTGGATAATACGTGGGATATATATTCTGATACAGTCTTTAAAGATCTCCTTATCTTTTCCTTCCCCTTTCTCTTGTGAGCTGTAACCTGGATTTGCATAAAGGGAACTGATTCTAAAAGAACCGTTACAGAGTGTAAAAAATATTACTGTTTTAGTAGGGCAGAGACCATGATTCTCTGTGGGTTTTTTAAGCCATTGAAATATAACCAGTCTGTCTTGCCTTTTCTCCCCATTATGCTAAAATATCTTGCGTGTCACGTAAAGGCCAAGGAGGGGAAATAATTTTGCACATTTTACAATACTTAAGCAAGACACAAGAGCAAAGAGTAGATAACAAGTATGTGTTTCACAGTATGTGCTGCAATATTTCAGTGCTTGCTTGAGATGCAGATAAATTGGGCTGCTCAAAAAGCCATGATGTTCACATCGCTGTGCTTGTTTTGTTACTCATGCTAATTTCTTATGGATTGGGTTGGGCAGACAGCAGATTGGCAAATTTCTTGGCTTTTTATGCTCCTGTTTTCAGCAGCTGCAGGTGTCCAAATGAACAGGTTCCTCTGTAGCCAGCCTAATTAATAAGGAAGCTGTTCATCTGAAGTTTTGCTTTTAGAAACACTGCTTTAAGTATATGAAAGCAGATGAATTTACTTAAAGTGTATGGAAGTGGATGAATATTTTTTCAGGTTGCAGCAGAGAAGGTTGTTTTTGCCATAATTTCTTACAGGTTTGTGTTTTTCTTTTTGCTGCTAGGTATGGATGAGCGAACAGGTGCCACATCCTGGGGAACAAGTGGTCAGCCAAGTCCTTCATATGAATCTTCAAGGGTAAGATACACACCTAATAATTCATGATGAACGTTTATGGGAATGTACAGCATAAATCAGCAGATGATTTGGCAAAGTTTTTGAAGGGAAACTCCTTTAAATATACAGATTAGCATCTTTTAGAGACTTTAATGACTTTGAGGAGATACAGCAGCAATTTAGATTTCTAAGACTAAAAAATATATGGGTTAAGAATTCATGAAAATAAACCATATGTAACTGTGTGCTTGAATGATGAGCATTTTATTTAGCACGTAGCCAGAAAATGAAAGAAGTTGTGTTAGGAGCAGATTTATTGGCAAAGTGTAGGGAACATTTGCCTCCTTGATAACATTAACCAGCTATAGTATGTGCTGTGTCATGATGTTGAAGAGAGGCTTTTCTTTTAAAATACCTTCCTCCTGCTCTTGTTCCAGCTTCATCCATCCTGCTTCTTGAGCTGAAGCTTCTTGATAGTATCTGATATTCTAAAATAACACCACCCTTTTCAAACTCAACTCAGTGGTCAAAGCAAGCCTCCCCCTAGTTACTCACATTCCCTTTCATCTACTCCATTTTCTTTCTATGAATATTTACTCTCTAAAAGGACAATGAGCTAAGTACCTAAACTAGATATACACAGCATAGCTGATGTTCTGCTTTCAGTGCCTTTGAGTCAGAGAGCTGTGGTAGCACTTGCACCTTTGCAGCTTTCTTCTGCTGTGGAATGAAGTGGGTCAGCTGCAAGACCTTGTTCAGCTCACTGCGTGTTGTTATGGCCTCTGCCTTACTTTGGAACACAGCCACAGAAAGGTTTCTCATGAAGTCTTGATTTTTCCATTGGTCATTAGTAAATAAATTATAATGAATGTAGAAGTACTTTGTGTTGAAGAAATATTTCTGTGCAACATGGAAATTGGGCATTCTTTTAAAACTTCCTGCATAACTTGGGGCGTGGAGCTGAACTTTCAAATGCCTCCTCTACATTTGAAATGGTATCTTACTATGCAGCTTTATGTAACTTACATTTTTACCATGTGTTTGGTGTCTTGACTCTCATTTTTTATGT
The DNA here is from genome assembly GCA_024734555.1 of Trochalopteron elliotii. Classification (NCBI taxonomy): domain Eukaryota; kingdom Metazoa; phylum Chordata; class Aves; order Passeriformes; family Leiothrichidae; genus Trochalopteron; species Trochalopteron elliotii. The sequence continues at coordinate 920,998 of JANPWX010000396.1, forward strand.
GGCTGATCAATTTTAATCGATTATGAGTTAAGCTGACCTAACTGGAATTTGAGCTTGTAATTCATTGGCTGTGTGGCTGTATTAATCACAAATTTTTGTATGGTAGAGGATCAGCTAATATTTGGATAATGTAAAGGCAGTGAGCCTCATGTGTTAGCCTTTTTTTTTTTTAATGAGGCAATAAAGAATGGTAATCTGGAATGTCATTTAGGTGGCAATTCCTTTTCACAGGAAAACTTCATTCCTGTGTTCTCCCCAGAAAAGTGAACACTAGAAACATGCATTCTCTGTATATAGAATTGGTAAAGATTAAGGGCCACAAATTAATTTGTCCTGTGGCTGGTATCTTCTGTAAAAAAAGTAGAACACAGGAATTTCTCTGCTGAATTCACTGAAAAAACATTGGACTTCATTTACCAGTTTAAATCAAGCTTACATGCATAAATTTTGGCTATGATGTATGGTCTTTAGTTTTTGGTTTTCTTTCAACTAATGAGGCAAATTACTGATTCAGGATTTTGAATAACGATAACTTCTGTCTACTCCTACATGTGCTGCTAGACCAGATGTCTCTGAGAAAGAGCTAAAATGAGTGTGTGGGTCTGTATTGTGAGAGCATAGATTGGTTTCTCAGAAGGGAGAGCAAATCATACACAGCCTTTTACATTTCTAGGTTATTCCTTGTGTTGATTAAGGCAGACTTTAAGTAAGATGTAATTTTCTTACATGTTCAACTTTCTAATCCAGTGCTTTTCCCCATTATTTCAATACAGAATGTTATTCTTGTCCTAATTGTTCCTGCTACTTGTTTGTCTGTTTACAGGAAAATGGAAGTCTTCATGGAAAAAGCTCAGACCTCTCCACAGACATAGAAAAGTTGAAATCTCAAGAGGTACCACTTATTCTCTTTATATTGTGATTCTCAATTTTGGTTTTGAGTGCATGTGCAGCCTACTACTGGAGTTTTCTGTTAAAGGTCACCATATGGTGTCAAAATTATTAAGAACTTCAAGTGTTGGTTCACTATTGGCTGGGACTTCCAAAGGCACAGAAAGACAAGCAGTTTTCAAGTGAATAGAGTTGGAATTTGGTGGTAGTTTAGTGCCTACCTGCTGAAGGCTAATGAAAAAAGATGATGGAATGCTGGCTAAAGGATATTTTTCTTTCCCAAATCCTGCTGAAGGTCTGTTCAGTTCAGTATAAATGGTCTGACTGTGGCCAGCAATGATGCATAAGGAAAGAGTATAAATATAGGGCAAATATTTTGCCACCTTTACTGTGTGCTCTCCTAGCAAAACCCCCCAGCTCTTGGCTTAGATTTCCTGGACAGAGCCAACCTTTTGGCCACAGTTCTTATAGCTGTTGGTGGGCTTGCTCTTTGCTGTTTATGAATTTTTCTGCCTTTGGTTACAGTTTTGGCAACAATTACAAGGATTTTGTGCTAAAACTTAGGGATTTTTTTTGTCTTACGTGTGCTGCCCAGTGATGTAACTGATTTCCACCATGTTCCAAATAGTCACTGTTGTAGTTCATCATTTTTCTTCTTTTCCAAGCAAACACTTCTATGTTCAACCAAGCTGTAGTCTTATTGGTATCTGCTTGTACAGAACTGCTCCTCACCTGTGCTTAGTTCTTGTGCCATTCCTGAACCTTTCTGCTCCTTGTGGATAACTTCAGATTTAGGGTGATTATGACTGCATGCACTGGTCAAGAGGAGGATATGCCAGAAATTTCTGCCTCACATAATGATAGATCCATTCTCCATTCCTTTCTTGTTGCTAAGTCATGCATTTTTTGGTTGCCACTGAGGTGTGAAGTGATAGTTTTAAAAACTGTGCAGAAAAATAATATTTTCTCTAACATTGCCCCATAGTTGCCACATTGTTATAACACTAAGTTGTTTTTGAGCATGTTCATTTTGTATTTATTTACACCAAATTTTATCTGCTCTTTTATTACCAACTTCATGGAGAACTTGCTTTGCAAGTCTGCACTAACTTTTAGTTAGGATTATTGAAAAAAAATTTTGCTATCAGCCAACTTTACTGTATTTGTTTACCCACTCTTTGATTTATTCATGGAATTATTGAGGAGTGGTGGTATGGGTACGTTTTTTGGGGGAATTGGGGAAAATATATTGGTAACTTCTTTTCACTGTGAAAACGAGATCTATGTTCCTGTGCTTGGGGTTGGGTGTTTGTCATATGTTTTAATCTTTTCATCAATAATTAATTCAGACAAGAACCTTCTCTCATATGTACTGGGAGTTTATTTTAAGAGTCTCTGGTGATACCTTATTGAAAGCTAAACCATTCTTACTTCAATAGTGTTTTGAAGTAACATTAAAGGCTGGGAATCACAGCAGGCTTGAGAAAATCTCACATAGGAGCCTTGTCTTTTCATTAGCTAATGGTAAATACTGTTCTAACACTGAAACAACAGTGGCTATTTATGTTTGAATTTGCTGTGATCATCTTAGACTTGTGAAAAGGTACAAATTGAGACATTAGTGACTTCTGTGAGCACAATCTCTTTTTGCATAGACCAACTGTTTTGTTAGAAAAATGAATAATATGAAAGGATACCTATTGTGGGGGGTGAAGAACAAGGTAGGAAAGCTTTATTGTTGATAGAAATAATTCAGGAGTGGTAGTTGCAGTCACTGGAATTCTGTGATGTGCTGATGGCCTCCCTTATTCTTGAGTGGGTTGTACTGAAGTCCATATCCAATACTGTGTACCAAGTTTGTCTCTTGTGGGGCTTGTTTTTCTTCCTAGTCTCCAATCTTGTTTTTCCCTTTCTGTGTGCAGCACTGGAGGGTTTTCAGTGAATATCTTTGGTTGATGTGTGCAAGTCTCTCCCTTATTTGAGTGATAATAGAGCTACAGATATTTTTGCATGTGTTCACAATGCCTTGCACTAGAAGAGGAGCTCTTAGTGTTTTTTGCAGAGGGTGATAAAGCTGCTTTTTCAAAGTCTTGCTCTCCTGAGCTCTTTGAAGTAAATTCTGGGGTACTTAACTCCAGTACCATGTCTTCTGCACAATAATACATTGCCCTACAGCACTTGAAAGTTTTGTCTTCCTGTTGTGAGGTGATACTGAACTTTTTAGCTTTCCTGTTGTATTTCCCAGTTGTAGTTTATACTCATAACGCAGCAGCAAATTGGTATAATCACTTTCTTTGGGGTAAGCATTGTATTGTAATTAAACATTTTTTCAGTTCTAGTTTTCTTGTGGTGTGGCTGATGATTGCTGTTTCATGAAGAATAATGCTCTGTTAGGTTTTCTTTCGTTATTTGGATTTTGTCGTAACATAAAAGGAGCAAGTCAGTTTTTGATCTGTTCAGATTGCTGTCTCCAAATCAAGCATATCTGAAATGTTTTTCATAAGACATTTCCTTGATGGATTTCCTTTTTATATACACACACATAATAATTGGAACTGTTAAAAATTTAGCATAAATTAGCTGAGGGATTTTTCTTCCAAAATCTGAGCTGCGAGTCTTTCAAATAATTTGCAACATGTACATTGCACTGAAAGCTGTGAGTGTACATTTTGACCTGGTTTAACATGAATTTAGCTTCAGTACTGAGGATGCAGTTTATCCTCCTGTTCCTTTACATAACTCTGCTATGTATTTGATTGAAGCCAGAGTGGAACTGAGCAAGATAGCACTGTTAGATTAGATGGTTTTGTAGCATCAGGCAACAGGTTCCCTCTGCTGTATGGAAAATACTCAGACACGAATTGGCATCTGAAATACTTTATGCCCAAGCTATACTCCCCTCACCCCAAGCAGTACTTTTGATTTGCAAAGAAGTCAAAAAGTAGTAATGAGACGGCAGGTTTTGAAATAGTATTTTATACCTCTTAATCTCAGGTACATAACAAGAAGGCAAGCTGTTAAATAGCAAAACAAGGCAAGAGGGACACAGAAACACAGTAAGTGTTATCAGGTCTGTTGTATTTGTGTCCTTTTTGTCCTCTGATTTTTATTTTTTTTGCGTGGGGAGGGAGGTTGTTTGGTGGTTCTGCTGCTGGTTATTTGCTTTTCCTGATCTATCCTACAAGGTAGCAGATGATTCACTGTGGAATTAAAGCCCAAATTAAATATTCCATATTCAGTGCTCAGGACACTTGCCAATTCAACCTACTTTATAATTTCATGAGCAGCATTTTTCAGCTCAAGTTCTGTTTTTTAAATTCTGAATGCTTTAGGTAGGTTTTCAAGTATTTTCTTTAAGCATTTGTTGTTAGTCTGTTGGCTATACTTGTGTCATTTTATCTCCTGGTTTATAGGCTAGATAAGAGCTAGAAAAATGTGGTTTCCATCATATGAATTTTTCATTTCAGCTATATTGGAGAAGTGGATCTTTTGGCTGTGGTTTTTGTTTCGTTTTTATTGCAACTACCTACCACATTGAAATTAGCATTGAAATCTGTTCACAAATTAGTTTTCCATGTGGCCAGGGAATTGTCCCATTGCATATCATGTTGATATTTGTCTCACAGGAGTTTAGAGAGGTGTAACTGGCTATTGGGTTTAGCTGTTTAAAATCAGATTTGTCACTCAGTAACTTAACTTCTTGGAAGTGGGTTTAGAGCTGGAGAAAATAATGTTTATTAAAAAATAAATAACATTAGAAATAAATTTGAAAAAAGAAATAAACTGTATTTTCAATTGTTTCCCATTCCTTCACACACAGTTTTCATGTGTTTCAACTTGGTATGGGAAAAAAAGCTAATGAATAGTTTTAGAACTCTGTTACAAAATCAGGTTACTTAGGGTGGCACTTAGAGGATGCTTGTGAAAGCTCTCTTGACTTTTCCCAATGATATGTGAAATCTGGGGTAGTGATACCTGCTTTTGCCCCACCATGACCACATAACACAAAAAGCTGCATTTCTATCTTTAGGATATTGTAGTTGAATGTTAGCACTTGCTGATGGTTACAAAAAGGGAATCACAATTAAAGCTAGGCAGTGGAGCTAGGAAGCTCCTTGTTTCTGGTGCAGTTGGGTGGTCTCCATCAGCAAACTGCATTCATTCCTCTGCTTAAAGGAGTATTGGACAAGCTTCTTGTGCAGCTGAGGGAGATGGGGTTGGAGTAGTGGCTGCTCTCAGGGGGCTGGGAGGTGGCAGACATGGAGCCTGCACTGGGAGATGTGATTGTTTCCTGGCACATCAGGCACTCTCAGCTTGCTCCCTTTCCTGTTGGACTGTAGTTGGCAAATGGCAAGAACAGGGATGGAACAGTGTAAAGAGTGTGGGGAGGCTCCCATCGTCCTCCACCTGCTCCAGACTTTGTTAGATGATTTTGGTCATTGCTTGGAAACAACATTGTTCCCACTGATAGTTTGCAGCAGGATTGTTCATGATTTAAATGCAGTTATGGCCATGACCTGTGGTGTTGTGACGTTTCTTGATGTTCTGTTAAGATCAATGAATATCCTGCAAATGATCCTCAAGGCAAAAGGGAAGAGTTCTCTTCTCAGGATTTATTTTTAGCTTACCTTAATTTTTGCAGCATTCTTCCTGATCTGTGTGTTCAGTAGACCAAGCCAGGTTTTTGGCTCTCTAGTCTTTCCTCTAGGAGCCATTGACAGACACATAGATTCAATGGCTAAAAATACTTTCTTTCTTTTTTTTTTTTTAAAAAAAAAAGGTTGTGTGTTTCTGGAAGCATTCAGGATCATATAATCCACAATCTTTTCATTCACTAGGACATGTTGGTATGGCTGTTGTACAGAGCCTCTTGTCTAACCTTCAGTCAGTGACTCAGCACAGTGTTCCTGGATGTAGTCAGTCTCTCTGGTCTGTCCGTCTGTCTCTCACCGCCTCTGCCTTTCTTTCCTCACTCCCTCCCCCATCCTTGTGCTTTTCCCCTTCTTGTTTGTCTTTGGAACTTTCAGATTAGTTTGGAGAGGCAGATAATCCAAAATAAAGTGGATTTTAGCAGTAGCTTCACTCGTTCATTTACACATTAGTCACTTGGATGACTGTTGCCTGATTCATAAGTTCATTGCCAAATTTAGCTTGCAAGGGACTTCAGTATTCCTGAGCTTTAAACAATTAATATTTGTTATTTAAAGTCAGCCAAACTATAAAACTCAAGGAATTGAAAGCAGCATTCATTAAGTTTAATCTTTTGGTCTGCAGCCACGTCAAACTGTGAACTCAACCATTCATTTTAGTGGAATTTTAATGTCTTAAGTTTAAAGGCAGTAATTGAGCTATATTGTAAATTGCTAAAATGCAAATACGTGCTTAGTGATCTGGCAGCTTGGTTACGAGCCTTAGATTTTGGTCTGTTCCCAGGGACTTGTGTAGGAGAGGGCTTGGGGCTAAGGGAGGAGAAACAGACAAAACCCCTGTTATCTCTAGTCTAGTGGGCTTGAGCAAATGAAATGCTGTGGGGTAGTAAATTGTACAGGGAGGAGAACTCAATGAGATGAGTATGAACTCAATAAATGCATAGGAAAATGGTATGCCATGTAGAGGCAGGTGCTTCTCCAGTTTTCACACTTTACCCTGAAGTGGAAACAAGATGTTGTGCTTATTTAAAAACAAAACCAAAAACCCCACAACTGGAGTTAGGGCCAGTAGAGTTTTGCTTGTGCGTGGACCAATGCTGATGTGACTTCAGAAAATAATTGCTAAAGGACAATAGATTTATGTTTTTTGAAGGGGAAGTAAATGGGAAAGGATTAATCCCACAGAAAACCTGGAACCAGTGCAATGAAAAAGGGTAGGGACTGTGAACTGGGAAAGGTTTTTGACTTGTTCTTAGGTGATTCTGTAATTAACCAAAATGTCAGAACTTTAATGGTCGTTGAAAGACAACGAGTTTTAGGAGGTTAATTACTACTTTGTAAAATGAGGCATAGACTCATTGTGTCAGGCCTTCTCTCATGATTTGGTAGGATTAACATGCCTAGTAAGGAATATGTTAACTCTGGGTGTATGGGTTGGGGATTTTTTCCATTTTGTCTTCTGAGTCTTCTGGAATAATACATTATGTAAGAATTTTCAGGTGTCCTCTGTACAAGTATTTATGATTTTGTAAATAGTGTCAGATTTTTAATTAGTTTGGCTGTGTTAGCATCCCTGTGCTTGGAAAATCCTGATTCAGACAGAGCCTAAATCACTTGGGTGCTTGAGGCATATTACCCAGAAGGGATAGGAATGCATGTTACAACTGTGAAAATTTTAAATTGGGCTTTATTTATTGGAATGATTAGAGAACATCACTCTAATCCAGTGAAATCCCTGAAAAATGAATAAAGTTAGAGCATTCAACGTTGAGAGTATCCTCACTACTCAGTTAAGTTGCAGTGCTAATTAGTAGCAGCCTTTCTGCTGCATTTCATAACAGGTATTATTAGTAGACACTACTTGTTTCTTTTATTTGTAGATGTATCTGATTTGGTCTTTCTGATCACAAACATTTCAGTCAGACTGAAATCAGGGAGAGGCTTGTGCAAAGTGAACAATGGCAACATTACAAAATGCTGTAAGGGAACAGTTAACCCCAATTGCACTTTATTTGAGCTATAACAGTTTAGAAAGAGAAGCTTTGTCTTCATTTGGGAGAGTTAAAAGTTGCTTTTGTAATAACCATGTAAGAGGTTGGAACAAGCAAGACAGTTTTGTGTTTATAGCTATGTCATCTAATCATATTCAGAATCAGTTTGCTTCCTGCAAGCAGAAAAATGCCCTGAGCTATCTGCAGTCCCTTCAGAACAGGGTGCTTAGAACAGGAAATAAATTTGTCCAGTAACTCCTGTTTTGTGGACTGTTTGCCAGTTATTTGCTGAACACTCCAACTGTGCACTCTGGTGTATGCTAATGCATTGGTAGGTTTGCTGAGGAGCCACAGAGGCAGAAATGGGGATATGTATTCAGCATGGAATGTCTCTTTCCAGCCTTTCTATGTTCAACGTGCCCAGCAGGTAACAGGAGGTAGAAATGCTCCAAAGGGCTTTGGAAGCCCACCTGTGGTCCAAAGAATGACATCACCAGCCAGAATATGTACCATCAAATAGCTCTTCCCAAGAGGGGAGAGTGGCTTTTGGCATGACTGATTAGTTCCTTTTTCTGCTTGGAGTCTGTATCAATCCAGCTACATTTCAGTGAACTTCAGTAGATTAGTCTTCAAAATTGTCAGAACTGAGATTTCCTGCCTTTCTCAGAAAGGGAGAATGAAATTTAGCACTATGTATTATTGAGTCCTGCTTAAAACATGAATTTAAAAAGGGGCTCTGATAGAATTTTGTATAAATCCCTCCCCCCATTTTCTGCTGCTTTTGCCATGAGGGACGAGTTCATGTGCCAGCAGATTGTGTCTTCTCTCCATTACTTAGTCACACAAGATGGGTATGTCTTAAAAACCACTATCCTTCATTGGAATTCCAGACTCTTTCAGGCTCTCAGCTGTGTTCTTCTTTGCATACCTTGTCAATTTGCACTGTTGTATTCGTTAAATACAATTTTTCAGCTTTGATTGGATGACTAGAAACTTGCAGTAGCTTTTCAGAAGCCACTGGAAGCTTCTAAAATTTTATCTGTGGTTGGTTACAACTCTGCCCAGTAGTAGTACTTTGCTGTTTACTCTGGAGGTTAACAATACAGATGCAAAAGCAAGGAATGGTATCAGGAATGCAATTTTATTTGAAGTACAGCTTAAATGAGAAGGAATCATCTGCAAAAACTCTCTGTAATTTAAATCACTGTCCTTAGAGCTCTTCTCATTCTTCTTAATTTGCTTTTGTGAAGTGCAAAAGTTGTTAAATCAAAACTGCACATGTTTGTGGTTATTTTGTATTCATTTAGCGTGGGTGAGTTATATGTAGGAATCAGTCCAGGGTTTCTAATCCCAAACAAAACTCTGTGGTCTGATTTGAGAATCCATAACTGAATACTGAGACTGAATAACTGGTGTCAGGCATGGTGGTCAAGGTAAGACCTCTTTACATTAGTTCACTGCAGGTGAGAGCATTGGTTACAATTTGCACAAGTGTGAATTGTCCAGTGGCAAATAATGACGTGTCTGATACAATTGATTTTAGGAATTGGATTAAAGTCCAGAAAAGACCAATTCTACTTAAAGGGCTTGTGCATCCCTTAGTACATTTTCACTCTGTATACCAAATGTTTTGTTTTCAATGGCTTTGGTGTTGTGAAGGATAACCCTGAGTATTTTCCAGGTAGATGAAATAGTTGATTTGTCTGGTAGTGTAGAAGTACAGCTTGGATGCTGTGGTAATTGGTTGCAAATACATTTTGGGAAACTGAGAGGATAGATGAAAGAACATGATGTCAAGTATTTTTCAAGGAATTGTGATGATAGAAGGAAGAATATTCCTTTTTGTGTAAACCACCCACCCCATTCTCCAATTCCTTTATTTTGTGAGGGGGATATGCAATATTAACGTAGGGAGGATCATTAAGAATCTTGTGCATTAGGTAGATTGTGTTGCATGATGTGCAACTGTATATGAAATAAGTCTTACCTGTGTTTAATTTTCAGTAATTATCTTATTTACTCTGTAAATAAAGATGTCTTAAAGATTTCAGTTTCTGGGCCTCGTTTGGGCACTGCTTGCTGAATGCCTGAGATATGGATCCTCTTTATCACTGATAGTGTCCTTTATAGTTTCTTTATTTTAAAAATAAAGTATAGCTAAAGTCTTAAGGAAAGAGCTTAAAAAAAACCAACCATGATAAGGAGTAAAAGCAGAGACACAAATATAAATCTACCTACTTAGAAGCTTTGTTTTTGCTCCCGCATTTGCAAATTTTTGTTTCTTTATTCAGCAGATTTAATTTCTTTCTTGTTTCATTTCAGCATAAAAATAAACCACATGTGGTGACCTTAGCTAGGAGCCACTCCATTTCCTCAGCAGCTGCTGTTCCACGCTGCTTGTCTGACAGACAGGGCTGGGTCATGGTGTCCAGAGGACACCCTCGTGGTCATAACCAAGTTGTAAATGTCACTGAGATTGTTTCTGGATGCCCATCACAAGTGTGTCGCCGATGCCGAGGCAGATGAAGTCAGCCAGAGATTCAGTGGGGAGCTGTGTCTCCCAGAAGATTGCTGTGCAGCCGAGGAGCAGCAGGAGTGTGACATGCATCCATAAGCAGCAGCAGAGCTGTGACAGTTCTTTAGCCCTCAGTTAGCAGCCCTTTGGTGGAAGTGACAGCACGCCTGCAAAGATAGGGAGGCCTGTTTCAGCCCCATTAATGTTGTCTTCAATGTGAGCCTGCGGTCTGGAGAAATGATAAATGTTCAGTGATTGATGATTTTCTAGTCCCAGGGCACTTGGGATGGTTTCTGGTGGCTGTGAACAATTTTCCCTCCTCCCTTAATTAGGCCTGAGCTCTAGGTTAGTGAATGAGAAGTGACTAAGTGTGAATTGTACGAGAAGGTTTACATGGTGTTTTTCAAAACTTTGGCTACAAAGGAAATGCAATTTTGAGTGCCAAATCTTTCATGTCTTGGTACAGAACAAGTGATTCAGTGTGCATTTGGTAAGTCTGAAGGGCAAATGGCATATTCATACCTTTATAGGGAAAAGCTGATGGGATTTCGAAGTGTCTTGAGGAGAGCTTTATGTAACTGGGTTAATTAAAGAATATGTACATCCAAGGACTTCTTTGTTTTCCATCTCCTCTGCCTTTGGTGTGAGCTTTCAATAAGCCAGTGTTTCCTGACTGTGTAAGGGTCGTTCCAAGTCTGGTAAGCTGGGTGTGCTAATGGTAGAAAAATGCAAAAAAGTATTTCAGTTTCAGTGCTTGTTTGCAAATCGGATGACAAAGTTGTTTATTTAATCACTATATGGAAGTAAACCTATTGTCAGTGAGCTGTGCTGGTTAGTAATGTGATAGTGTCAAAATGCCTATTAATCTGTAATGTTAATAGCAGGCTGCAAGAAGAAATGGAATTTGTTCTTCTCATCTGCACCAACGTTTTTTCTTAACATCACTGACTCTTCCTGAACCTTTTGCTGTCTTTTATTAATGCAAACAGAAAGCTTAGGAAAAAAAAAATCGGTTGCAAGTTCTTCAGGCTAATTTTACTGTGGTTAGTGACTTAACACTAAGAGCATTCAAATATCAAAATACCTCTGTATTATTCAATTTTTAGAAATCTTGTCCACTAGGACACAGCTTATGAAGAAACTATGTGGTTTCTTTTTGATGGGGAGAAAGTAATATGTGGGCAGAGAGTAATTTCTGTGAGATAGACCTGAAAGCCAACTTTTGTGATTAATGACCAATTGTGACTCTGCACATTTAATTAGGAAAGTGTCATTACACTCAATTAGCAGGGCTGCCAAATAATCTGTTTAATACTCTGGTCTTTTTTTTTTCTCTAGGGTTTTGCAGACAGTCCTCATTACAGTGATCACTTGAATGACAGTCGATTAGGGCCTCATGAAGGATTGTCCCCGACACCTTTCATGAACTCCAATCTGATGGGTAAGTAGGTAATTCTTTACCAGGATCCCCTCAAAGCCTCTTTGGTCAGAAAGAGACATTTTTCATTCCCTTGTCTAGGCCTGACATGTCAAGCATCTGGAAGTTGCTCTGTTTCTCATAGCAACACTGACTTTCCTATTCAAATCTTTTTATGTTGGGTGAGTTCCTCATAAAGGCCATTATCCAGGACTTTTTTAGAAGAAGGAAATACCAAGATTTTCTGAAGTTGATCTAGAAAACTGATATATTTTGATTTGATGTAAATTCTAAATTATGTCAAAGATTACTTTTCCTTAATCTTGTTTGAGAAGACATTTATAGCAATTTTTAATTTGTGCATTTAAATTTTTTTTTTCTAACATTCAGTTCTTGAGCTGCCTACCAATTGACTGTAGGCTTCCCTTCAGGTAATAAATTTGAGGGCTTGCTTCTTATTTTTAATTTTTCTAATTTCTTTGATATTTGTTGTATTAGAAACTCTCTATCACTTCTAAGAAATAGATGGAGGCTCCTACTTTCAGACCTGTTTAACATTTTCTGCTTTTGAAACTTGGAAAAAAGCAAGCAAATGGTGTATTATATTGTGGCCTCAGGTATTGAAAGCTTTTTTTCATTGCCTGCACGTCATGTTACCTGAAACATATTAATGTATTGATGGCATTGCTTGAAAAATCTCCTTTTGTGTGTTCCAGTTTGGAACACAAAACTGTTGATTTCAAACTATTTAATATTTGCACTTAACTATTTAATGTAAGCACACAATGTGTGCACTTGGGACCGTTTTTGTTTTGTATCTTAGATTTCAGGATGACTCTGAATATTTGTTTGGAATTTGTGCATTTCACATTGTTTCACTTCTATATTCCCCATCTTGTGGACATGACCTATTTTGTGATCTCAGTATTGTCCTTTTAAGACATAGCCATGGTAATCTAAGTGGATTACCTAAATCCAAATCCTGGTGGTCTGCAATTTCTTTTGGAAATCTTTCTACTTTGCTCAGTCTTTGTTTACTACTTTAATTTTCTCTGAAACAGAGACAGACAAAGCTCAGCTATTTCTGAAAACAGAACTTTGTTTCAATTTCATATACAAAGCTGAAAACAGCAATTTTAAAATGCCCATCTCTGTAGACTTTGATTAGAGAGATGACATGTCAGTTGGTCAATGACACTTCTATCTGAAAACAGCAAAGTTAAAATGTAGCAGTTATTTTATAAAACAACTTTATTTTGATAAAGCAAAGTAGACTTTCTCCAAATACTCTGTCAAACATGTTGTCTTTTTTCTTTTTTAGCAGAAAGCTAAAAAGATAAGTTACTTCAATTCCTTCTCCAGTATTTTGATCAGTAGCATGTATGGAATGGGCCTCATAGCTGATACTGATTTTATTTTGCAAAAATATATAGCAAAGTTTGATTTTTTTTTCTTAAAAATTGTATTACCAAAGGCAAATTAATTGTTCATGTTTTTAACTTAAGCCATCCAATTTCTGAACAATGTATGCCTTTAAATATATGACAAAAATAATTGGTGCAACTCTATCTTCTTGACTTTTCATTTTTATTGAACAGATGATTCTATTAGACATAATAGAATTACATCATTAACACAGATTTGAGAAGAAGCCTTCATTTAGATGGTTTTGCAGAGAGGATTAACAAACTGTGAGATATGTGTGTGTCAGTCACCCAAAGCAGCTGAGAACTGAAACAGTTTTGTAAAGCTTTGTGGCTAAGAGTTCTTAGGGATTTTATTTTCTTGGAGCAAAGGTACTTAATTTCCTTCTATATGCAGCCAAGAATTATAGAAAGCTTTCAGTGTATCTCTAAGATATGTTCACATCAGAACTTTAAAAGTATGCCTTGAAAAGTATTCCACTTGTGGTTTTTGGCTTGTTCTAACAAAGAATTATGTTCATTTAACTTATGTTACTGTATAGGATGCAACTTTGTATATTACACCTTCACATCATTAATTTTTGCATTGTATTTTAATTGATGGTGAAAGTTTGGAGAGAGGAATGATAAAAGCTACATGAAAACATACAGTAGTATTTTTCTGTGTGGTACTAATGTGTTTATAGTTTCTTTATCTGTTATTGAAAAGAAAGTGATAATTCTTCTAAAGTTTTTTAGACAAAGAGATGTTATACATTTTTTTTAGTGTCAAATTGTGGACATGTTCCCATAAACAGAATGAATGCATTTATTTTATTAGCTGATGTAGACATACAATATTTAAGGTGTTGGTTCATTATTTTGTGGTCTTTGGAGTTTAAAAGGAGATGGAGAGAGGCTAAGAACATGAACTTGGTGAGCTTATAGGAAATAACTCAACAGCAATGATTGGGCATCTGGGGTTCCACAACCAAGATCTAAGAAATACATTCCTTCCCGAAATTTTATCATGACTGAAACACATTTCTGAAATAGTTAAAAACTATTAAAAAAGAAGACGAGAGAGCGACAACATATTTCACCATTGCTGTCAACACTTAAGAGTACCATTAAAAGAAAGAATTGTGTGTCAAGGGGATGTTGTTGTTTTGTGTATTATGCTCAGCCGTAAGCATATTTGCCTGAAGAGATAGTGGATTATAAAGTGCCACTGTCTTTCATGATGGAGCTCTCAAACATTTTAATGATCTTGTACATTGCAAAAGAGAGAAATTTTGTCTAACAAGAGTTGATAATGATTCAATAATGAACAATTTACCACAGAAAGATGCATTTCCATATTCATTTAGATATTTTTTGAAGTGTTTTGCAGAGGAAGTGAAGCTATTATGCTGGATTGGTTAGTGTTCTTCACTAATGAATTCCAGAATTATCGTGTTGATTTGGTAATATAAAAAAAGAAGGGCCGTTACTTATATTTTGAGTAAAACCACTGAATCCTCTTGGGACCAGCATAGCCTGTTGGTATCCATAGAGATATGTAGGAAATCAGGCAAAGATATATTGGTGGTATTGTAGCTCCATTTAGACTTGATAATCTTTGCTTATTCAACACTTCTCTTTTAATTACACTCTAGAAAACTATTCACAAGGATATGAGATTCTTTTCTCTGTAATTATGCTGCCTTTTAGTGCTCTGCACTTGCAAGGAGAGGTCAGTTTTTGCTAGGACCCTTCAAGCATGTGGCATTGTTATGTTCTGTTGTACTGTTCCCTGGACTTTATTCTCCTGAGCTTTTTGACTACTACTTACCAGGAAGAAAGAAGGCAGATTATTCTTGAATATAGCTTAAAGGGGGTTTTGTTGGTCTGTCTTGAAAATTTGAAGTGGGTGAATTACTTTCTTTTGTGTGCCTGTCTTTCCACAAGAGGTAGAAAGGATAACAGCCAAACTTTTGTGTTCCATGTTCATCATCTGTGTACTGCACAGTTCCACAAGGTTGCTTATGACAAAAAGCCATTTAAAAATTTAGTCAATAGTGAGTGAAAAGACAATGGTTGAATATCAGCTTTCTAATTTTTCCTTGTTTTCTTGTTGAAAGTTTTGTTTCTAATATATTTCCTTGTTTTCTCATTATTTCTTTAACTAGTTCCTTTAAAGTTTAATTGGGTTACATTTTAGAGCTCTAGGTGTTTGAGCTAGCAACAGGGTTGGAAGACCTGTCAGTGAAATCAGAGATGGTGAATGTATGAATATTTACATTATCTGCCTCATTTACTCACTGACTGCAATAGGTCAGCTGCAGGTTGTAGTTGCTAGTTTATTTTGGACCATGTGATGATTTTGTAACACTCACCTCTGTTAGCATCCTAGTGGCTTTGCTTCTCTTCCTGGCTGGGTAATGCTGTGGTGCTTTCTCATGGGCAGCATTCAGAGCTGGAGGGACTGACCATGCAGAGAAGTCCAGACACAACAGCTGGTATTTACAACGTGGGAGTAGAAACTTGTTACAGTAATTAGCACTGTAAGTTATTCAGACTGTTAATAAAAATATAGCTTCTTTTACTGTTTATAATATGAATATAAAGGGTAAGTCTGATTCTTCTCCTGTTTGAAATAGATAGGTGAAAGAAGCAAAGGTAGTAGTGGCAAAGGGAAGCAGAGTGGTACATGTTGGGGTTTTGCAGTGTGACTTCCTCTCCTGTTGGTTGTACTGGGTGGTTTGTCATCAGACATCACAAAACAGGATTTCTGAGTAAATTGCATCCACGTACACTGTGAATTTTACCTTCTCTTACTGTTTAGGAGTCTTGTTCCAGTGGAGCAGGGCTCAATAGGCATTCCCTTCACTGTGTGAAGGGTGGCAGGAGCAGAGAGCTGCTTCATAGGTGGAAGCCAAATTTTAAGAATTTTCAAAGCCAGTCTTCAGGTTACTGTGAAACTCACAATGGATTTTGAGTATTAATCACATGAATGAGAGATCAATATCTGCATTGGGATGCCTTCTGGTTTTAGAGTTACTATTCATTTAATTGACTCGATTGCCTGATTGTGCAGGTTTCTGACAATGGCTGGGCTTCTGCCAGTGCATCTTTCAAACTGAAATTACTATCTTAATTTTTATTGTAAAATCATTATTGCAGTTTAAACACCCCAGTTGGCTTAGATAGAGTAGGAGGGATTTTTAAGGATGAACATTGGAGGGGCATTTTTTTAAGCATCATGGTAAATAGCTGAAGCCTTTGTAAGCCTTCCAGTTCTTGAACAGCTGATGTAAGCCTTTAAAACCATAATTTGTGAAAGGTTATTCTCAGTAAAAGGAGAGGCTTTTGAACTTGAAAATACAATTAAAAGAAGGCATGCATCTGAACTGGTACTCAGTTAAGAATCTAACTAATCTTCAGGAAAATTGCTAGTTTTCTTCCTCAGTAACCCTTCAATAAAAGAACTTTGGAATTGAAGAGGGATTTTGTTATCAAATGACTTTATAATGGTGAAAGCAATAGTAGGAAACCAGCAAGGGTAAATAGTTATTAAAATGGCACACATTAAGAATGATGCCATTATAGTTTTTGCTAGGAATTTTGTCTTAATTACCTTCTAGGAAGGGAGAGGGCAGATGCAAGCAGGGAGTTGGCAGACCCTCTATTTGTCCAAAATAATAGTTAGATTTCCTTGAATTGCTTTCTATAGTCATTAATATTTCAACACATGAAAAAAAACCCAGGCATCACAATGGAAATTATCTCCAGAGATATGAGTAATAGCAAGATTGATCTGAAATAATTTATATGCAGTTACATTGTTATTAACTTGGAGAATAGTGGAGACAGAGTATTTTATATCCTTTGGAGAATTCATTACGAAGAAGGAGGAAAATGTTAAAAGAAGAAAATGACAAAACAGTGACATAACAAAGATTATGACAAGTGGTTTAGTCCATCTCATTTTATAGGGCAATAAGTTGAAAGAAAGTTGTAAAAGGATACCTGATAAGCTTCAAATTCTGCATAGTTATATGTCAAATATTACTGAGTTTAGAAAAATGCTCCCTAGTTAAAAACCAATGAGTGTAAGATGATCAGAGTTATAATCAATACTTAAAGGTTTTGGTACTGAGTCCACCACAAGCCGTAGACTGTAAGCTTCCTGTGGTGAAAAGGTTCCTTAACATTCACTTTACATAACTGTCTTGTGCAGTTTCACAGTATTATGTTTACATTTCGTTGAATCACTTATTGTTTTGATTATTAAAGCTAAAAATACCAAGGTGCTGGCTCACCTCTATGCAATACATCATGGCTACTTTTCCCAAAGTAAGTGTTGCCATTGCTTCACCCCAGTAATTCTCCTTGTCTTCTTGCTTCTGGTGGGCTTATGTTTTTTTTAGTAATTAGCATTTTCCAAATCATTGCATATAATGAATCTGGAAAATGGAAGAGTTCCATTCAAGCTCTCCTCTAAGATTATTTCTTTTCCTTTTGGGACATGTCACTCTGTTGAATTAATGCTGGTTTTATATGATACAGATTGGCTAAAAGCCTGTTGTGACTTTTCTAGTATTTTGGGTTTTATAATGAAATTTCAAACCCAGAGTAAGGGTTTTAAGTTAAATTTATTTCTTCCTCTCTTCCAGATAATTATTTAAATAATTGACTTCACGTATGAATATACAAAACCGCCATAATAAATTGAGATTCCTTTTTGTTTGTTTGTTTCTGGTTTGAATGCTAGCAGTCCTTTTGTTCTGGAGTGTTTGTGCATCTGGCTGTGTCCCAGCTCTGGCGTGGCGTGTTGGGCAGAGGCAGCTCTCAGACCTGGGCTCTGACACGCTGATTACTGCCAGCACACAGCCACTGCTCTGTGGGCTGAAGCTTTCTGGAGTTGCAATGTTTTCTATCTGTTCATACAGTTTCAGATTTATCTTTTTTTTTTTTTTTTTTTTTTTCCCCAGGTATTGCATTAAATAAATTCTACTCACACCAAAGAATTGCTCTCATCTGCTCTTAATTTTCCTTTTGTGAAAGCTAATGGGTTTCTGGGAAATTAAATTACACAGTCATTTAGTGAAAGTGCTAAGTGCAGGGCATTTTTACCCCTGGGTTTTTGCTCACAAGAGCGTGTGTTAAGCTTAGTTTTCCCTTCTGTTTAGGGTAATATTTCAATCAAATAGCTTTGCTAACATTTCTTTACCTACGGTGCTACCCGGCGTTGTTCTCCGCGCGCGGCGGGGGGCTCGTGTCCTTTGTCAGGCTGTGCTGTAGCAGGTGTCAGCCCGTGCTCCCTGCCCCTGGAGACTTTGATCCCTCTCCTGGTGAGCAGCTGTGGCAGAGGGGCCCTGGCAGAGCTCCTCAGGTGGTGCTCAGGTGTGGCTGTGCCAGGTAGGTGCGTGGGCACAGCTGCCTGCTGCTCTCCTGCCTCGGCGCTCCCTCCTCGGGCAGCTCCGGGGCAGGGAGTGAGGAGGGGTGAGCAGGGGCAGCCTTGCCCCCTCCCTTCAGTGATCCACTCCCTGCAGGAGTGTGCTGCAGTGTTGGGGCACTTCATCCTTAACCATTGCCCAGTTTTGTGTGCGTTTAGATGATTTTTGGATCTTCCCATCAGTGTTGGAGTTGGTAGCAGCCTTAGTCTGCAGTGTGGTGGTTCAAGCAAGAAACCAGAAAGGTTTTCTTTCTGTCTAGTAAGGAAGTGAATAAATTTGTTCTTGAAAGCCCATCAAGCTATAGCAATTAAGCATTGTGCTAGGAGGAGGTGATGACTCCTTTTCACTGGATACTATCAGTGCCACAGGTATCTTCCAACCTGCAGTGTGTCCCACGAGCAGAACGTGCAGCTCTCGTGGTCCATGGACAGTGGTGGTGTTTGCACTGTGCACTAACAGGAGAAGAAAAGTGGGACCTAGTGCTAATTGTGTTGGAGGAAGATGAAATGTTGCCTTCTTCAAAATGGTCTCACACTTGAACCCAGATTTTTTGTCATTCTAAGTACTTTTGAACTGCCAGTCTGGGAATAAATATGCAAAGTCTGTGGCTTTTACATTTGGAAATATTTTAGTTCTGATAAAATTTGTTCT
The DNA here is from genome assembly GCA_024734555.1 of Trochalopteron elliotii. Classification (NCBI taxonomy): domain Eukaryota; kingdom Metazoa; phylum Chordata; class Aves; order Passeriformes; family Leiothrichidae; genus Trochalopteron; species Trochalopteron elliotii. Next base: position 939,953 of record JANPWX010000396.1, read on the forward strand.
GCCAGGCTTGGATTTTAGTTAATGCAGTCTGATACATTTGAGTGTTGATTTATTCACAGTGTACTCTGCCTCTGAAAAGGGGAATAAATAGTAATCTGATGAAATTTTTAAGTCTTGTATTTCCTCTTTGTTATAACATGTCAGTTTAGCTGCTGCAGGGTATGTTTATCTGTTACAAGGCTCATCAGTGCATGAAATGCTGAAAGGGCATATTTCTCTCCTGTGGTTCCTGCCATCCCTGGGCACTTGTAGATGTGTTCCAGTGGATGGGATCAGCTGGGTGAAGCTGTAGGATTTTAAATTTGAGTCTGTCTGAAGGCGCCAAGCTCCCTTCTAGGAAGGAGGGGGTGATTCTTTCCCATACTGGTGATGTAACTTCCCCATGAGGCAGTTGCTTAGGGATCTACATAATAACTATTATCCTGTTCAAATAGGAGGCTGTAGAAGGCTCACTGGTGATTAAAAGATAATTTTGTAATTTTTCATGGCTTGTCTTTGTTTTGTAATAAAGATGTTTGCTTATCGCCAGGTGCATAAAAATCATTTACTTAATCTCTATTTCATTCCATTAATTTTTTTTCATTCTTCCATGCATGTGGCTGTAGCCTGTGAGTTGCTAGCAGTCCAGTTTTTAATAAATACAGCAGCTTGTAACCAGTGATTAAATTCTGAACTGATCAACCCAAATGTTCTAACTAGGCTGCTCATGCCAAAACAAGTGGCATTTGTGATTTGGGGCATTATAGTATTTGCATGAATACGATTTGAAGTTGCTAATAATTTTCTTTAGAGATTGGGTTTTAGTGAGTCAAATATTTTGTTGCTGCTGGAAACCTGACTTTATTTAGATAAGACATCTAGGAGGGAGAAAACAAACCAGATGAAAATAAAAGATGTAGTTTTATTTTTCAGGTGCATGGGGCTGTTGGATCTCTAATACTATGATTTTTTATGAGTTGCCTGAGCAGCTGCTGCATTGTCCATACAGCTGTAACCTGCTGTAGGTGTGTGGTGCTTCAGCTGCATAAGGGATGAATGGGACAAGTATCATCAAAAGAAAACAAAGTTTTTAAATTTGATTTTTGCAATAACGTCTGGACACTTCGATCTAATATTGCACCAAAGTTTTGTTTCAAAAAAGTGGATGTTACTTTCATGTAACAGAAGTGTGCAAAGCCCAGAGGAACTGCAACTCATTCTGTTAAGAGATGGTTATATCTTGCTTTGTTTGAGAGGCTTCCTTGGTTGCTGGCTTTTAATGTTTTTTTTTTTCCTGGAGGCTGTCAGCATTGTAGCTTTCACACAAGTGTGCAGCTTCTGTGGCTCTGATACATGTGTGTGAATGGGGAAGTCAGATTAAAATTCTGCAGAGTTATTTCCTTGGCATCCCCATGGAGGGTCACTTGGAGAAACAGGGTGTGTGGAAGCTTCACCAGGATGGCATTTGGTGGAGGGAGGGTGCTGCTTGGTTGGGGTTTTTTTGAAAGATGCTCACACGGGTTCTCCATTTGAAGATGCAATACGAGGGAGAGTTGATGCATAATTTTATGTGCTGATGTGTTACACACATGATTAAAGAACCTCACACTATTTGGGTTCACTGTTACTGGTTCTTTTAAGGAAAGCAGTAGCCTTAAATTGAGAGATGAAATAAAAAAGGTTCACTGAAGTGGGAATGAGTAAGAAGCACAGCGTTACTGTTGAGATGAGTTGACTGATTTTACTGTTTTTTGTAAAACTGGCAAGGTCTGGCCATGACACTTAAAGGTAGTAGGGAACCCAAGGAAATGAAATATGTAATGTGTAAATGTACAATGTGTAAATTCAATTACAGAATTGAATTTAGAATTAGAATTTTAGAATTAGAATTGTACAGACCACGGGCAAAACTAGTGCTGTCATCACAATAACTGCAGTGAAATTTCAATTTACTTCCCGTGGTAATAGGGACCTCTGAAATAATCCTGGCACTTTGGATACGTGCAATATAAATAAAGCATCTTGCAATGTCTTCCTCTTATACCATGGGATATAGAAAGCAGAAGTCTTGAGAGTAATGTGTGACTTGTTAACAGTCCTGTAAGCTTCAAGGCTGATCCCTGGGGTCTGTGTTGAATACCTAAGTGCATGACTGTATCATAAATAAACTTGTATCATGTTTAAAGAATGTTCTGCAGTGATAGGAAGGGTGTACTTGTATGCTTTTTATCAGGATACTGAAGTTTTAAGTATGTTTGCTCCGTGGTAGGAGCAAAGAGAAGTTTGTCTTACTATTTTGACATGATAAATAACAGTTCAGTTTCTGACTGAATTATTTCTTTCCTATTATGTCATTTATTTATTTCATATATTTCTGGTCCATTACAAACTGTCACCTCAGATTTCATTTATTTATGTATTTATTTGAAGCCTTGAGACACTTCCCAGCTTAGTGATTGTCCTGCTAGAATCAAGATTTACACAACTAAACTCCCTACAGAACCAATTTTTCTTAAATTATGCCTTACCTGTCTTAATAGTTGCATTGCATCATGAAATATTGTAGAGAATCTTCTGATCATGTAATTGTAACTGCAAAGGAGTTTGCAGAAGCTCCTATGTGTGTTATACTATAGAAAGCATTTAGCACAGTTTAATACTCTACCTATCAGTCAAGAAATGAGAACTCTCCTATATTTTTAAGTTCTTTTTTTTTGCTTTAATTTTAGAGAACATTTTATTTCCTTATGGATGTGCTGCATTATTCTATAGCTTCAAGTTTGAAAGGTACTGAAATTGGTACAGGTATGCTAGATCAGAAACTCAGCTCTTGCTTATTTTCCAGGATACAGTTTTTACTCTGTAATTTAGAGAAATGTTATGCTTTCACCTGGCATGAATTAGGTCTTTCCTCTCAATGATAGGTGAGGTGATTTTTTCCAGCAGTGCTGTGTTCTATGGTGAAAGATTGGCTAATATATTTTACCATCACTGAAACAATTTTTCTTTACATCATCTGGGATTGGTATTTTTAAGCTTAGGATAAATGTTGCCAGCATTTCTAGTGTTTAAAAATTAATTTAGATCTAACAAAGCTGAGAAATCCTCATACCATTTTTTCTGTGTTTCTGAATCTCATCACTTTGCTGGGTAGTTTGCAGGTTGAGCTGTGGGAGCAGGGCCTGCAGTCACCTGCTCATGTTTACCTTGCACCACTCCCTTGTTCCTGCCCAGCAGAGTGGGGGCTTGAGGGTTATTTTGTTTTGTTTGATTACAGAGTGGTGGGAGGAGGAGCCATGATTGCCTTGTCTTTCTGAGGCTTGGCTGCATTTTTAAAATTTTTTTGTTCACTGCTTTTATTCATCAGTGACAATTTATAAACAGTGCATGTTTCACAATGATTTCAGCCTTGAGTGCCAAACAACTGTATGATTTTGTTCCTTTGTTTGACAGCTATCTGGCACTCAGCCCTGGGCACAATTATAACAAATAGTTTTGTCCAGTATACTTGTATGTTCTTTATTTCAATTACGTTTTTGCTATTACATTAGAAATGTATCTTCCTAGAGATGTGGTTTAAAAGACACATGGTAAAAAAAACCCAACCCAAACCCTTTTAAAAATCTGATAAAGGAATTGAGTATAAATTTGTTCCGTCGGTATTTTGGAGTTGAGGGGGGGCAGCAGGGTAAACAAAGAGGGGCCAGTAGAAAAATACTGCTGGGTTTAGTTGGTTCAGTTGCACAGTTACAAATTATAAAAAAGAATATAATTTGTTGGCAGGAGGAAAAAGCCCATGTGTTTCTTCAGTTGGTAACCATTTAATCGAGGAGAGTTTGTGTATGTGTAGACAATAAACAGTGGGCTTTCAGCTATTTATTCAGAACAGAGTAAAGTTAAATAGTACTTTTAAAATACAGAATATTTTCTGTATTGATTTCTCATTTTACCTACGTAGAGGAAAATTTAGAGCCCAAATGTCTTGAACTCCAAGTACAGAGTTTAGTTGGCTTGGTTGACATTCTCCAATATGAAGGAGGAATGTGTCCCTGTCACTGTGCTCCTCGGAGTTAGTGCTTTGTGTGCCTCCCCCTCTCTCCCCAGCTCAGACACAGCTTGGTCTCATGACAGAGACATAGTGCAAATGCCAGTAAACCAATGTGAAATAAAACACCAAATGGAAAGGCAGTGATTCATCAGGAGAAAATGTTATCCAGGCCCCAGTAAGCTTTTTTCTTCTTTTAACCTGTGCTCTCAAGCATTGTTATTCCCTTGATAATCAGTTTCAGCACTGTTTTTGAACTGAAAGCTGAAAGCTTTTAAAGTTGCCATTGCCCTTATGATCTCTCCTACTTTCTTGATGGCACTTTTATGTTGCTTTCTTGTTTGTTAATGCAATGCAATTTTGTCATTGGTCCAGTTTATTTTCTTCAAAAAAATGCTGAAGCCTCAGAGATAAGGAATATTGTAAACATTATTTTACACTAAAATTATTAATAGAATTATCTATCCTCAAATCTGTAGAGTATAATTTTCCTGTAGTCTTACTTTGTGGTTAAACTCATGTTTTTGTCCCTTGAATGCACCCATCTGGATCAGAACACTGTTCCACCTGAGCACTTTTGTAAGGCTTGTGCTCAGCTGTGGTTTGGGATTCTTCCTGTCTTTACCTGGCTTGTCTGTCTGCCTTGGTCTGTTGACTTGTTTTGGTTCTCTTAAGAAAAGACTATTTTTATGTGTTTTTGTGCAGATGTGTTGCTCTTTGTAAAGATTGATCTTCCTTTGGTTTCCTTAATCTTAAATATAAAGAAAAGGGAAATTCTAAAACTGCTCATGCTCTGTCACTTGCCCTGTGGCAGGTACTTGCCTTTAATGCCTGACTGTTGAAGTCCAGCCCATACCATTTTTGCACATTCTCTCTGGGTTTTTGTGGTTCTTTTCTCTGTGCATCTGTTGGTGGCCAGTTCCATTGGTGGGACACCATGGTAGAGGAGTCTTTCTCCAACGTGGGTCTTTTTGTTTGTTTTTGAGACATTTATGTACTCAAAACTGGCATCTTCTAAGAGGTCTTTAAGTTCAGATTCTGAACCTGGGTGTCGTGTAGTAGTGTGAATTTTGCCCTTCACAGGACAGATTATTGGGCAGTAGATTTGGAAGATGAAAATTTCATATTGCAATGAGATACAGTAAAATGCATTCACTGATGCTCTTTTAGAAATGCTAGAAGTGGTGGTGAATGGACAATACATTAACAAAAAACAATGTAGGAAAATACATTTTAAAGTGGAAAAATAATCATTTATTGATGGCCAACTTCTAAAGGACATCAAAGCAGGACTAAGGCTTTTAGTTACATTGGAGGAAGTAATATGAGCCAGAAGATAAAATTAGACCTGAAATAGTTTGAATGCAAAATTAGTAAAAATTTGCTTGTGTCTGTGTTAGGTTAACAGCATGGCTTGAAGGGGAGCTTTGCAGTTTTCCACTGCAAAAAGCAAATTCACATGCACATTCTTAGTGCCCAGTATTTTGTCATTTGAAACATGTCCTTTCTGCTGAAGCTTCTGAGATGTGTGTGGATGTTTTTCAGAAGGCTTGATCCCTTGTAGCATGTACCATGCTGCTCAAGGCAAGAATCTTTAGATGTCACACTCGTCTTGCCACACATGATGAATCACTTTGCCTAAAGATTTTCTGCCCACAAAGCCTCTGGGGTGGCTGTGTCTCCCTAAGGGTGTTCTGTTCAAGTGGCCATCTGAGCTAACTCTGCTGTGACCACTTTGTAAAGTACTAAATCCCAACTTTTTCACATTTTATTTCTGTCAGTACATAATAAAAGGGGTCATATGCAGAGAAGGAGTTTAGCTTTAAAAAGACAATATTGCCTTGAACTTGTTTTGCTTGAATTTATTCTTTTTAATTTATTTTGTCATGAGAATCATGTCAAGTGATTTTTAACTGCAGGATACTTTCCAAAATGTGTTTTTCTAGATTTTCCCTTATTTATTTATTTATTTTTAAAATATTGCCAATAAACCAGTGCATGTAATGAGTTTCATGGCTTTCCTGATTGTGTCCCTCTTTGGATATGTTCTTTGGTTGTTCTGGCCTCTGAGACAGGATTAGTGGCAGCTGGTAATAAAACCTCAAGTTTCAGTATTGAACAGGTATCTGATTGACAGTTTCCATTCAGAGGTCTATAAATTTGCTGTGGGGAACTTGGGGGACCACTCCATGGAGAACAATTAAAGCATATATGTTTTAAATGTTTTTAGGATTGAAAAAGCAATTCATGCTTTTTAAATAGTTCAACATTTGTGGCAGGTAAGCTAAAATTCATATCTGGTTGTTCATTTTTCACATTCAGGGGGCTGAAACAACATGCACTGAACACTTTGTTGTGACAAATCTGTAGAAGTAATATATCAACAATAAGGCATAGGAAGGGACAAATTACAGCAAGTAAATTTTTTTAGCTTTCTTTTTAAAAAATTAATATTAATTATTTACATTCTTAGCCCTCCTGCCTTTTTGCCTTTGGTGCCTTTATGATAATATATATTCCTGTGCTCTCCCCTTCCCGTGTGATCAGTGCAGTCCCCAACTCCCTTTGTAGCCTGTTCAAGGTCCGTTGTTGTGAGGAAGAGGACGTGGCCCTTCAACTGCTCTGCTCCTTCCCCCTGAGAAAATTCATGAGCAGTGATTTAAAAAAGGGGTGGCAATGTAATTACCAACTATTAGAAGCCACATTTTATCTTTTGCAATTGTACAAAGAACCACTTTTTCTAACTGACACCTTTCTCCTCTCTGTCCTGTTGACCCTTTTCAAATATTTGCTTAAATAAGCATTGATGGGAGAACTACTAATCTATTTTCTTTTTTGGAAGACAAATATGATTTTTTTTAAAAAAAATCCACAGACATCCCTTTTTCCCCTGTGTATATTGATTTATTTTTTTTTAATAACTATCCATCTTGCAGAAGATATTTTCACTACCAAGAACATCCTTTAAATACAAAATAGCTCCGAGCAGTGTATACATTCTCTTTATCATAACTTAGAAATCATTTTTCTTTAAAATGTAGAAGATACCAACTCTTTAAGAACCAACTCAGTAGCTCCTGAAAAAAGTTCCCAAAATATTCCTCATAGCTTTTTTTAAAAAAGTGAAAACAAGCCCACCCTCAGCCTCCATGTTATTTCAACACTTCTTTGCAAGGATAAATTCTTGGTCCTTGTCCTGATTCTTTTTTTTCTCCTGAAGGATTTTGGTTTTGTTAGCTTCTTTACATTTGCAGCTCTTCAATAGATGGAGTCACATTGAAAAAATTGTACTGGAATGAATGTCTTATTTAATACCTGAAAGTATACCATGATTAGTTAGAAAAAGGCTTATTTGGAAGTCAAAGCCAGCTATGCTTGCCCAAGGTTTAATATTCTTTTTTTTTCTGATGAATCCAGCTGTGAAGCCTGAATGGAAATCAGACAGCTTGACGCTCACAGCTGATCAGAAGGAGTCCAGTGAGGCAAAACACAAAATGAATCATTTTTGTTGACCCTGGATAAAGCTGAGTAACGTCAGTGTAGTTGATTAGATAGAAGGGAGCAGTTAGGCAGTACCTAAACTTTAAAGCATTCAGTGTAGCTGGGTTTGAATGTTTCTGTAGTAGTTAAAGAAAATTCTTAGTAGCACTGAAGATTTTCTTTGGAATTGAATGTTAATAAGAATTGCTTTCATGGAGGGAAGTATATTCCTAATTTGAGCTGTACTTTCAGTTTTACGTTTCATTCATTGAATGAATTTTTGAAGGCTTCTTTTAATATTGGGCAAATGTGTATCTCTTGTTAGGGTAATGCTTGCATTTCCTCCCTGTCATTTAACCATTTTCACTCAAGAAATTGCAAAACTCTTTCAGTCATAGCTATCTACTGTCATAAGCTTCAACACATTCTTGCTTATTTTTATTGAAACGATGAATTTTGCTTTGTTTTTCATGCTCTGAGTAGCTCTTACAGAAATCCATTTCAGGACACTGCACTGAGAAGATGAGGTTCTTTTGGGTGTTTTATAACTGTTTTCTTCATTAACTTCTGGCTCCCTCTTTCCAAACAGTGGTGCTTGTCTAATTTTTAGTGAATGAATTAATCCAAGCTACTTTTTGCAAGATAAATGTGCTAATTTACATACTATATACTTGTGAATTATATATAGTGTTTTATCAATAACTTTGCTTCTGGATGTTTTGGGATAAGAATTGTAAGTATAATAATATAATGTAAGTATAATATAAGTAAATCTTCAGTGGAGTCCTTTGCTGTAGAAAATACTGCAGGAGTTATGTATTGTCTTTATGGATTTAAATTTGTGTTACTGTTGTATTTCAACAAACTGTTTAAAATCTGTTAATGTTCATCTTGATGTCCTTACAGCCTATATAATTTAAATAACAATCAGATCCCTGATACCTGTGCCATGCACTTTTTAAAAACTCTTCTCAGGAGTTCACTAAAATGTGTGTCTGGTGCATTTCATCCTGTCTTTATGGAAATCCCCTGCTCACAAGCAGTAGCACCTTTTGCCATCTTGGAATACCCTTTCTTTTGAAGTTTCTTTGATAAATTTTAATCCTATTGTGCTCTAGCTCCCACGTGTTGAGCTGAGCCTTTGTAAGGTGTAATTATGTCACAAGCAAGTGCAAGCCAAGCCCCACTGCTTTCCCATCCTGGTCAAAGAGAGGCTGGATTTTGTCTGAGGACCAGAGGAGGTTTAGTGGCTGCTTCATGCTGCCCACCAGAGTTCCCTGTGCTTTTGGCTTCACTCAGACAGAATGTTAGCACGGGGAAGGGAAGAGAGATGGACCTGGAGACATGAGCTGTCCCTTGCTCTCCATCTTGCTTCATGTTTCCAGGTAAGGGTGAGCTTTGCTTTGATTTTGGACAAGATTCCTTATCAGACTCCTCCCAGCACTTTCCATTGGGAATGTCACCAGCTGTTAGTTTTTTGGCTCTTAAGAGATATCAAGTCTGTAGCATAGCCATCAACTTGCCCTGTGTTGCATATGAAGTGTAGTGAATATTAGTACTTAATTCATTATATGACATTTTCATTTCTTTTCAAGAGCTTTCCAAATAAAAAGAGCTGAATTTAATCTAAAAAAATGGATCTTATTAAAGGAGAAATTCTGATTTTAACACTGTAGATTCCCCAAACACTGCAGTAATTAGCATTCTATAAGTGCCCAGAATAGAACCAGTCATCAGGCCCTTAATTTAATAATTTATTGATTAATGATTTTTCTATTCTAATGAGGGAGAACACTTCCTTTGCTGCTGGTCAACATAATTCTGCAAAAGGATGTGAATATTCCTTTGATAATACTCATGTTTGTTCTTTAACCCTTCCATGCTCTTCTGTCTAACACTAAGTGTGCCACCTCTTTTATTCTGTGTAGTTTCTGGGTTACAGGACTCAGATTTAGCCTTGTGGTCTGTGAATCATACCCAGACTCTGAATTGTTAGCAAAACATAAATACTTCTCTGTATTTCCTTGAGATCTTTGAAATAGGGAAGGGAGGAAGTCAAGGTAAGAAGAGTATAAGGCCTGCAGCACCACAAATCACCCAATTACCTGGATGCTAACTATAAAAAAATATACTTTTTGCTTCTGACATTATTTTCCCCCCTCCTTGTATTAATGAATTAAATGATGCTGTAGTTCCTTTGTGTAGCCTCCCAGACAGGCTGGGAGGAATTGCCATCGACCTAAAGCAACATGTAGTACTTCAGAGTGCAACCTGAGAACTGTACTCTTATCATGGCTACATACTTCTTTTTCCAAGTTATCAGCAATTTTTGCCCAAAAGCAAAACTGAGTTGGTTCAGTAGACGATGCTACATTTGCATAATTTTAAACTGTAAAATTTAGAGGTGCCTGCTCTTCATATAATCAGTTTAAGAAATACATAAATCAGTTTCAGAAGAAGAAATAAAACTAAGCTCTTTGCTTTGATACCAAATAGTGGAGTCCTACCTGGGCACTTTACAGCATTCTAAACATTGTATGTTTGTATTAGTAGTTGTTTAGTCTTTTACATTTCAGTTGCAACTCATTGGACCTTTGGCCCCAAGGTGTAAACTAATTCCAAGAGATGAGGTGCTCCTTATCACATTTGTTTCCCAGGTAGCTTTTAAACAGTGAATATAGTTAACAGTATAGTGTGATATGCTCCGGCAGAAATGTCACCATATCCTTATGTTGGTAATGTTTATTATACTCCTGAGTCATCAATAACACAAACATAAATTAACGTTTGTAATTGACCTTTTTTGCAAACTAGTCAAAAGCAGCTAGTGCTCTGATCCAAGTCTTGGTGTGTCGGGATCTCATGGCATTGTGTACTTTTTTTATCTGCTTGTTTTAAAACTAATCTGTGATACTTGACCTAAAAAGAAATAAAATCATTTCTTTCCCTGAGAGCATCGGTAAGTACATCAAACGTTTTTTAAATAGTTTTTCTTTTTGTTGTTGTTGTTACCGGTGTTCCTGTTTGTTTCAGAATTTTGCCTTGCATATCACCAGGTCCCAGCAGCACATTGTTTCATTGATTTTTCATCCCACTTTGTCCTTTATCTCTGCTCGCCTGCCATTGTTCAAGGGTCGCCTGGTGAAAGGTGCGAGCGTCGCGCAGAGTTTATTTTGGCAAAATGAATAATGTTGCCATTGATCTGGGTCTGAGTCTGAGCCGACTCCTTCCTGGGGCACAAGTTCTGAGCTTCAGCTTGTTTCCTTCTTGCAGCCTCTGCTCGAATTGCGGCGCGGAGCCGGAGCTCGAGCTCTCCCCAGCACTCTATTAATATGCACAACATGACCGGTTTCGGGGGAAGGTTATTAGAATGCTGGTTTGTATCCTCCAGTGAATGAAATGATGTGTGATTATGAAGTCATCAGGCATGGACCAGTAAGGCTCGAGAGAGCCTCCCCCCCAGGTCCTGGGGGTGCCATTGATTGGTGACCATGTGTTTGTGCCCGATAGACTGTGAAATGGTGTGTTGCTACACGGCTGTGTTGCACCTGCGCCCCACCGAGGTGATTGATTGGTTTGGTCATGTGGAATGTTCCCATCTGGTCTGCAGTAATGTGGTTTTTTTTTTGTTAGGGTTTTTTTTTCTCCTTTTTTTTTTTTTTTTTTCCCTTCCTTCCTCTTCTCTCCCATTTCCCCTTCATCCGCAAGCCGCGAGTGCTGCCTGGGGAGTTGGAGCAGGCAGTGGCGAAGGGCAGCGCTCGCCTTCGCCTTGTGAACAAAGTGGGGCTGCTCTCAGCCCTGCTCAGACTTCACATAGGCTGGGGGGAGGATCAGGAGCAGCTTCTTTAAAAAAAACAAATTGGAGGAAAAACGGGATACAACCACCAAACCCCAAACCCTCCGTGTCACTGCAGATTTCTTACTGATTTTACAAAAGCGCTCTGCTATTGTAATTAGATTACCCAAGCAGCAGTGCATGTGGAAGATCTTATTTAACCTCAGGAAAGTAGTAGTTTATTTATTGAAAACTACTGATGTTGCACTTTAAATGCCAAGAAATTATTTTAGTTCCTTTAAAAAAAATTCTATGGTTACATTGGGCGGTCTTGTTTGATATTTCTTAATCTCACTCCTTTTTCATAATTGATCTATTCATTCCACTTAATGACTAATTACATATCAGAGCACATCATCAGCAGCATTCATCATTGTAGAATGTAATAATCAATGACATTTCAACAAAGGAAAAAATAAATATGCAAATAAGGACTCATTAACATTTGCATGAGCTGTTTGAATAATCACGTTGCTGACAAGGCTGTAATTAACAGAAATTGATGCTGAGTTCAGTATTTGATAGTGTGTTTTCTCAGCGTTTTATTGTTGTCACTGCGGGGGCTGGAATGAAGTTCTGCTCTACTTGTACCTTGACTTAGGCTTGATGTGATGGGTTGTGCCAGGTAGCAGAGGCTTCTGGGAGTCCTTAATTCATCTGTGACCTACACTTAATGCATAGAAAGATATTTACTTCAATTGCCATATTGCTAATGAAGGATTGTTAAATTCTTGATAATTGTGTAACAACTGAAGGCAAACCTTCTTTCCAAAGTCAGGAAAACTAAAAATTATTCACTCTTATTTTTTAAATTGATAATTTTTTGCATAAGTTGGGCGCTTTGAAACTATAGAATATATTATTTGCGTTGAAAATGAGGTAGGGTTTTTTGGGTTTTTTGTCTCTTTTTAATCTGCCACACTGCGTATCAGTGTCAGGAGTCTTGAGCTTTATTGTAATTGAAAATCACTTGCTAAGGAAAATGTTGTGTAATTATGAAATGTACAGTCTCTGTCTCTTCCCCTCCCTTTTTATTATTGCAACTTTACTGCCTCCTCCCTCTTTTTTTTTTCTTTTTTTTTTTTTTTTTTCTCTCTCCCCCCGAAGCTTCCTCTTTTTGTCATGGATATCAACTGAAATGCACAAAACACAATAAAGCTGTTTATGTCAGTTTTTTTGGATGACTGTAAGTGCTGATTATAACAAGTTTAAGGAATTTCCTTTGTTGAGTGTGTACCCACGCCATATGGCTCAACATGGAACATTAACTTGACAGGGATAATGGATTGTGGTATATGGAGACAATTTTGCCTGCAGCTTCACTATAACTCATTCTGGTTGGGGATCACAAGTTTATAATATAGGATGCAGCAAACATCCAGATGGATTTACTTTACATAAAAGAGTTGCGTTTCTTTTTATTTCCTGCCTTTAATTGGAAAAAAAAAAACCTTAAAAAAAGAATGAAAAAGTAGTAAAGAATGGGTCTTATTCAGGGAAGAAAAATCTTAGCATGTATGTAGCTGAGGTGTTTTGGATACATTCGTGCATAGGTGAGGTGTTACTCATACACACACACAATTGTTGAAATAATATCTCAAGTGCTTTCACTTTTCAGAGTGTTTCTGTGTAGCTCCAGTTCTAGAAATACAGACTGTTCTAGGGTAGTGTGAAAAAAGCTATTTAAAACATATCTCTGATTTTTACTTAAAAGCTGTTTTTGTCATAAGCAGAGTGACCAGTTAATTAGCATTCTGGTGCTTTGGTAATGCTCCCATAGTACCCTGTTTTCTTTTAGGAAAACAAGAATCCTTCTAAGCTTTTTGTGATACATGCAAAGAAAATAGTGCTGAACTAATTTTCAATCTTTGCCTGATATAATAGGAAGTGTCCAAATGTCTTATGAATATAACAAAAGTCAGTATATATCCAATGTTGTCCTACTGATCTGCATGCCCAAGGTAAGTCCTAATTTTACAAATACTTGTGCATCTGAGAGACTTTAAGCACACATAATCCCGTTAAGCACGTATGTAGCTGTTTGAAGGATCAGGGTCATAAATCCATATTTAGGATTTCAAATAGAGCTACATGACATGGCTTCAGCATTCCTGTGCACTTGTGATTGAGTTATATTTCAAATAAAATTGGGCACTTTGCTATCTGCAAAGCAGACATCTTTTAGCTATCAGTTTTGGAGATTCTTTTAAAACACTGTTTTTGAGACTCTGTGAATTTTGACCTTCTGTATCCAATATAGCTGCTGTAATTTTTTTTTTAACCACTTTCACATGGGTAAGAATTTATTAATTTTTTTCAATTATCTCTTGAAAAGGAGGTAAGTACCTGAGCAGATGGACAAGACATGGTTCATGGTTGGGCAAGAGAGATGCTGGTAGTGATTATAATAGATACTGTTTGTCTGTCCAGTCTTCCTCCCTGTTACTGACTTATAGGTTGATATTACAATTTAACATCTTTAGACATTATCTAAAGTTTCAGAAAGTAAACAGCTATAAAGAATCTGCATTTGAGAAGGGAGCAATAAAAAGGATCACTAACTATTGACCTATGAAGAATCTGTGTTAGCTTAAGATGTGGGGTTTCTTTCAGGTTTTCATGCTGCAAATTATACTTGAAAAAGCTTCTCTATGTTCGTTCATCTTCCCCCTGCATGCCTGGCTGTGTGTGAGATAATCACAAACAGGTGGGATTTTACTATGGACTTAGACATTGTTGCTTGTATTCTTCCTATGAAGTCCCTTATTTTCTCTTGCCACAACAGCTACAAAAAGACAGTCTCAGGAAAACACATGGATTTATCTTTAACATTTCCATAAAACATATTTGATGTAAAGGAGCAAAAAAACATCATCTCTAATATACCAATCAGATGGTGGATCTTCAATTTATTGTCTGCTGTTTGGGAAACACTAGGGTAGGGAAATGTACACCAGTGTTGTAATAAACTTGAAGAATTTAAATCTATAGATAAGAAAATTCTTTCCAGGACTGTAAGGGGAGTTGACTATTTCTGCGAGCTTCTGGACTTCTTGTCTCCTGTTAAGCTTCAGAAGGAAAAAAGGAGTAAAACCCTCAGCAAACACTTAATAAAACTGAAATTTTGAAATAGCATTTGTGTCCTGTATCAGCATTTACTGACCCGTCAAAGAACTTCTGCAGGGCTCTATTTGCAAAAGAACATCAATGTTCTTCCTAGGACAGTGATGACTACCTGCAGCATAGATTATACTCCAGTCTCTGAGTTCTGTGAAGGTGTAAGTGCTGTGTTGGCAATAAGAGTGTTGCTCTCTCTGTGTATGTTTCTTATTCAGGTTCTGGAAAAACTACAAAAGCAAACTTCACTTTTTTTTTTCTGATCTTGTAATCTGTAGCGGCCTGTGGGGAGTGCACTGATGATCCAGTCTTGTTAATGGCTTAGTGCAAGGATGTGATAAAAGTCCAGTAAGTTGTCAGTAGAAAGGCCATCAATAGAAATTTATTAAGAGTAATGCTTGAAAGTGAATTCCACTGGCCCCTGACAGTAAGCTGCTGTAACACTCTTTGATCCTGAAGGGTCTGCTGAATCTCAAGTTGAAGTCAGGGGTTTGGGTACAAAGAGCAATGATTTAATTTTTGTATTGCTAATGATTTATTACTAAATATCGCTGCAGCCTTTGGATTACTGTTTTTCTTTACTGAGCTGTGCTTTAAGGGGACTGTGTGGGAAGGGGAGTCTCGGGCCGGGCAGTGCCTGTGGGGGACATTTCCGTGCGCTGCGGGGCCGCGGCCGGGAGGGGGCGCTCTGGGCACGGCAGCGGCCGCGCCGCGGGGAGCGGGAACGCGCAGCGCCGCCTCTGCTGCGCGGGACGGCAGTGTCACCCCGGGACAGGGCAGTGTCACCCCTGGGACACACGGCGCTGTCACCCCTGGGACAGGGCATTGTCCCTCCTGGGACACACGGCAGTGTCACCCCTGGGACACACGGCAGTGTCACCCTGGGACAGGGCACTGTCACCCCTGGGACACACGGCAGTGTCACCCCCGGGACACACGGCAGTGTCACCATTGGCGCACACGGCACTGTCACCCTGGTACAGGGCACTGTCCCTCCTGGGACATACGGCGTTGTCACCTCGGGACAGAGCATTGTCACCCCTGGGACACACGGCACTGTCACCCCGGGACACACGGTAGTGTCACCCCGGGACAGGGCATTGTCACCCCTGGGACACACGGCATTGTCACCCCGGGACACACAGTGCTGTCGCACCCAGGGCACACGGCACCGTCACCCCAGGACACAGCATTGTCACCCCCGGGCCAGGGCACTGTCATCCCGGGATGGCATTGTCACACCGGGACACGGCACTGTCGCCCCCGGGGCACACACTGTCACCCCGGGGCACGGCACTGTCACCATTGGGACACGCGGCTCTGTCACCCCGGGGCACGGCACTGTGACAGCGACACGGCATTCCTGGCTCCCCTCTGCTCCAAGCACGGCGTGCTGTGAGCCACCACTTGGTTTCTGCCCTTAGAGGAGGTAGACTCTATTTTATGGTGAAACCAGAAATTAATTTGGAGCTGAAAATAGCACTTCCGTTAAGTTGCTAACGGGTTATTATTAACTTAGTACTTTTTCGATATTTCCAGTACTTTTGACAGAATTTCATAAGAATACACAGAGTTGGCTGGAGTGATGTGTTTTCCTTTGTCAGATTTCTCTGTGATCTGCCTGCAGTCCCCTATCAGTTTCCTGAGTGTGTACCTCATACAAGCAGTCCCTGCTGAATTTACTCCATTTGTATACTTGGAAGTACACACGTGCTTAGTTGCTTTACAGAATTCATGCCTCAACCTACTCCTAATGAATGTGGAGTATTGATTAAATCCTGTTTTCAATGGGACCTTTAGAATCAAACCAATGTGATTAAGTTTCAGTGTTTGTTTAACAGTGGTGTGCTGACCAGTGTGAAAAGGAGACTGACCATATACCTAAACAGGAGCTCAAACAGATGAACAGTTAGCTAATATCGGGCAGGATTAAATTATTGTCAAGTGGAAGACTTGCAACCTGCCCTGAAACAGAAGACTGTCTTTGTTCTAGAGAGGCATGCATACTTTAATGCTGTTTTTTGGGGAGGGAAGCTGTTCTGAAAGCTCAGTGCCATTTCTTGTCTCTGGACTGCCATGTGACTTTCTCCATTTACCAGTTTTAAAATTGCCCTCATAATTTTTTTTCAACAGCTTACTTGAAGCAAGTGAGTTGGAATTGTATCAAGGAGTGAAGTTTGAAACTCTTTGGCCAAAAATTTCTTTTTTAACTGTAGGGGCAGATGCTCCTGTTACCAAAGCTGTGTTTCTGGTTATGTACTTTGTCTGGTAATTTGGAAGACTTAGCATTAGTATCATTACTTACAGAATTGAATAACTTTTCATTTCAAGACAGAACAGCAGCAGGATTTGAAATGTTTGAGTTTGGCAAGAAAAGGCTTGTCTGTAAAACAATGAAATTGCGTTGGGGAAATACAGTGCCTCTGTTCAGCTGGGGCAGGCTGAGGTACACTGCAAGCTGTTGTGAGCTGCAGCTGCATTTACCATCAAACACGGAGCTGGTGCCGATGAATGTTTTGTTTTTAGTGTCATGGAAACTGTGAGCCAAAGAATGGATATTCTATTCATCTGGGAAAATAGCAGTTCACTGCATAAAACATCAGTTGCTTCCAAAGCAGTTCTTAAAATAGACTTTGTGAATATAACCCTAGAAGTAAAAGTGCAGCAATTTAAATGACCTCGGTAGTACTTTGGGTTTTTAAATTAGAATATATGTGTGAATGAAATAAACACAGCAGCAGTGAAAGTTTCAAGATACAGCTGTGGCATGGAACTCGTACAATGATTCCACGTTTTGCTTTACTATGAAAATTTTAATTTAAAGAAATAGAGAAATCCAAATATTTCAATATCAGTCTTAATCCTTTTTACCACTCTTCCTCAAATGGCTTGCTCAGAGCAGGATAGTTTTGGTCATCATTCAGTGTCATTTGCTGTTTTGTACAGCAGAGTGCACATCATAAACTCATTGCACAGACCGGATATCCAAGAGAATGCTCTCAGGGGCAAAGAAGGAAGGAGGTACAGAACAGTGCTGTGGGGGTTTTTAAATGCACGAGCATTTTTGCAGAGCCAGTATGTAACAAATAATTAAGGGACTGAATTCAGTTGAATTGGAAAGCTGAAGCTTATTTCACTGAATTCTGGTGTTGAGGGAAAAGTAAATGTAAGAGATAAAGAGAAACCAGTACAGAAAAATAGATACATGAAGTCATTGCAAAAGGAAACTGAAGGAATTGGAAGTAATTTGATCTGATGGAAGTTGAGGGGGGAGTTAGTGGTTGCAGGATTTCAGAATCCAGGATTCTGGAATTCTAGTTAAAAGAAGGGAACCTTTGCATCCAGTGAAAACAGTGGGATTGTTTCTGTTTATTGCTCTTTAGTTTAGGGTTAGTTGGTTGGTGTTTGTGGGCTGGGGGGGGTTGTTTTGTTTTATCTGGGGGTTTGGAAATGAGGTGCAGTATTTTTGATATGGTGTAAGGTGTGCTGAGCAGAGGTGGATGGTCACTGCCCTGCCCATGCTGTGTCACCTGCAGCTGCCCCTGCCAGAGCCCAGCCTGCACTGCTGCAAGGGCTGCTCCATGCTGGGGCAGAACTTTACATTTGTTATGGTGGAATTTTATGGGGTTCCTGTTAGCCCAATCCTCTAGATTGTTTCTATTCCTCTGAATGGTGGTCCTGCCTTCAAGTATACCCACTGCAACTCCAAAACTGGGGTCTGTGCAAATGCATTTAGGGTGTGCTCTGTGTTTTCCTCTGGGCTGATAAAGACATTAAACAAGAAAGGTTCCATAAACATTTGTATAGTTGGTGATAACAGAATTATAGATGCAGGGAGAGTGATAAAAAGATAAATTTAAGTTTAAAAAGCTGTGTGAGAAGTAAAATAGGTGCTTCAGATGCTAAGACTTAGATGAGTTCCTCAGAATAGGAGCAAGAAAAGTGTTTTATAAGTGTTTATGACTGATATCAAGGGCTAATGTGTAGTTGAAAGCTTACAGCAGAGATAACA
The DNA here is from genome assembly GCA_024734555.1 of Trochalopteron elliotii. Lineage (NCBI taxonomy): Eukaryota > Metazoa > Chordata > Aves > Passeriformes > Leiothrichidae > Trochalopteron > Trochalopteron elliotii. The sequence goes on from JANPWX010000396.1 coordinate 958,421, forward strand.
GCTAGGTATGAAACGGGAAATGTCTTTGAAATTAATCCTTGTTTGTGTATAAAAAGCTTCCACAATAATATGCAAGCTCCACAGTACCTGTTCTATAGTCCAGGGAGCTGAAGTACAAGCAGGTAAAATAGATTAAAAGATACAAAGCCCATGTGGTTTTACTTTCACTCATTAGTACTGTTTAGGCTTAAAAGGAGGATTTTCATTCTGCAATACTTTCAGGTACCATAACCACTTACCCTTAACAGCAAGGTGGACATTTGGCCTTTTCTAGTCAACACCTCAGGAGGTTCCCTGTGGGATTTGCCAAGGCCAGAATGCCTTTTGCAGAGGTCCTGAGGCAGGCCAACAGGAAAGGCTGGGATCATGGAGGAACATGGAAAGGTTCTAAAGCTCCTACCCTCCTCCTGAAGGGTAAATCCAGTTCCAGGCTGCAGGGCCTTGTCTCACTCCTGCAGGCATCCTCCTGCACGTGGCTGAATAAAAGGCAGTTTGCTTCCTTAAGTGCAGTTCAGAGCACTCCACTGACCTGTCTTCATTTGTTTCAATCTGTCAGCAAACTCTGAGTTTCCAGTAACTCATTTGGATTGACAAGCTGATGCTTTTTTTAAAAAAAAGGCAAAAATGATTAAATCTAGGGGCAAGCTTTGGGTCGTGTTGATGCTGCCAGTTGCATTTAAAACATTATCTGGTGCCTAGCTTTCGCTCCCTTAATGCATTATTATTACTTTAATAGAGTAATAAGTCATTCCTTTAAATAACTCTTTTAAAGTGTATCCTTTTATTGTCAAGCACATAGCTTACAAAACTCAGGTACATTGATAGTGTACTGTGCCAGCTTACAGTGAAAAAACCACACCTTTCCCACAAAATCAGATGGAAGAGCATTACCAGTAGCCTACTAATCCTTTGTTAATAAAAATCCATTTTGGTCGTGTCATTATTTATGATTTGCTTTGAGAGGAATAAATTGCTTGTGTCATCCTATTTATTTATTTTAAATATTGTACCAAATGAACTTTCTTCCAAAGATCTTGTACTTTATGAATATTCAAAGACATAGTAAAATCCAGCCTTAATATCTTGGTTTACATATATTTGAAAAAAAAAAAAAATTAATCATTTTGGAGTCAGGTTACCTCGACCTGCTGATCCAGATGTGCAGAGCATTAGCAATTGCTTTTACATTCTCCTTGCTGTTGAAATAAAAAGTATTTCATCATTCTTATTCATGTCACCATTTCTATAAAATAATTGCCAATATTGCAATGAGTGTTCCTTTTGTTCTTAACATGCTGAGGAAAAGTGTTTTCCTTATCTGCTTTAGGTCATTTAAAGCCTCTGCAAAGCATGTGCAGCCAAGCAGAGAGGGAGTATTTATTGATATATGAAGTTTTAGTCTTTAGTTCACTGAGCAGCTCCCCGTGTTCCATGATTTTTTTAAACCTGAGAGTTATGATCACCTTGGCTATGTCTGGATTTGGGTTATGATTCTTAATGATTCTTCAGTTGCATTCCCACACCTGTTATGATCTCTTATAAATACTCTGTGACTTCCAACTCCAGTACTCATCCAAGAGGTGCCTTGGCAGTAAGGTATTGGTGTTTTCATAAATACATGGAGATGTGAAGTGCCTACAGACGAGGGATGGTTTGGAGAGATCTGTGTTTTTTGAGTGTTCTTTGGTAGACAGTTAAAAGTTCATTCTCTGTGTGGCTCCAACAGCAGTTTACATTTCTGCAGACAGTGATGTTCCCTTGTGCAGTTATCATCAGTGGTTCAGGGCTTGGGAGGATTGCTTTCAGTCTTTGGACATTCTAAAGTCCCCTACTGTAATTACTGCTTTTGTACTAAAATAAGAACACTTATTTTAAGCTCTTAGCATTTTAAGTGTTTTCCATTAATCTCGACTACCTAATTATTCCTTGTGGGGTTTTTGTTTCACATTCTTTTGGCTCAATGTGCCCTCATATAATGCATGTGAACAGTCAGGAGTTTCCAGCCCCTAACCAGGAGATGGCTCCTTTCAGGCTCCATCTCCTGAGGATTTCCCCTCCTGTTTCAACAGGTAACTGGATTACTGTGTGGTATCTGTGGGAATTGTTTCTAGAAGAAGGAATACTCAGAAAACAACATGTTGTTTTGTTCCAAAATGTGTTTTAGTATCTAATGTGTGTTTGGGGTTTGGTTTTCTATGTTGTTTCTCTGTGTTGTTTGGTTCTTTGGGTAGTTTGGTCAGGTTTTTTGTTTGTTTGGTGTTTTGTTTGTTTTTGGGTTTTTTTTTTGTTTGTTTGTGTTTTTTGGTTTGTTTTTTGTTTTTTTTCATTCAGTCTAGCAGGTACTGCTTCTCTGGAGCCCACAGTTTGAGAATTCCTGTCTTGCAAACCTCTGTCTCTGCAATTGAGATGGCTGTGAAGGGTGAAATTAGAAAAAGTTATGCAAGTCATTCAAATAAGAACTGTCAAAAGTGTTGTACAACAGAGGACCATTGCATGCATTTGCCCAATGCCTTGTGGAAGATGGTTTTAAATGTTTGTTGTATTTGTGCCTGTGTTTATACACAGAATGGGCAAGGGGGGAATCTTTCTTTGTTGACAAGCTGACTTTTCACATTTAATGAGAATTAATAGATCTTGGATAGTAAGAGAAGCTGTAGATACCTGCAGAACTTATACACATATATATATATATGAAGTAATCTAGTAATTTGTAGTAAGTAGTGTCACCAAAATAACCTTTTAATTGGAAACAGGTGTAGCATTTTGTTGTAAAGTGTGGATTCTCTATTCATTTCCAATTAAAACATCCTCTTGACTTTAGACTTAAGAATGTAATTGATGTTCAAAGTAATTTTTGTCCTTAGATCTGGGACAAATTCCACACCAGGAGAGCGAGGGATGCTTTTCAAGTTAACTAGAAGTAGCAGCTTTGTTATTTACTTAAGAATTTGAGCTAAATCCCTTGGGGGTGAGGGGGGGAAGATGGCAAAAAGAGAAATATTTTAATTGACAGGTTGAAGACACTTGGATACTCCAGAAAAACATGGAATGAGTAGGTAAGGAAATGTACATGACCAATTCCACCAATGTGGAATGGTTGTGTTCATATGCAAACTCACTTTGGTTATTGTTTTCTGGATATTCAATATCCCTGATTTCCCTGATTTTTAGTATATTTTTAATCTGTTTCTCACTGGGTGTTCTCTCTATGTGCAGCACACAGAATGAGTTAATAGAGTGTTAACATTGTTAGTGGTGAGGTTACCCTGGGGTAGCCACAGTAGTGCAGGATTTGAACCTACATGAAGCAGCTCTTCAGGAATTATTTGGTTCACAGATACTGCCCACATATGCTTGGGGGAGGAAGAGAAGGAAGTTCTTTCTTCAGGTTTGTCCTCCCTCTTCCCTCAGTTACTGCTGTGCATTCTTCCTGCCAGAGACTTCAGTGCCTTTTAGCCTTGCAAACATTTGATTTGTTATTCAGCTCAGTGTAAGGCTGCTAAGTGGAGGGACAGGAATAGTACTGAGCAAGGAGCCCTCATGGATCAGCCTCTGTTGGAATAGAAATGTTCTTAGTTTGACATGAGCATATAAATTACAAGTTCACAGGGTCAATCCAAATATAATGTGGAATTTAGTCCACCCTTACCTCCTGTGTATACGAAGTACATAAGAACATTAATAAATTGTTTTTATAGCACAAGATCTGTGCAGTGATCTGCAAACTGACAAAATACTCTATCTTTTCTTAGATGTACTTACAAATCAATGGGATGGAAGTGTCAAAGGCATGTCTTTGAGAAGCAGGTTCTTTAATACCTCTTCACACACTGACATTATTTTTTAAAAAAATATTGTGTTAAAGAAGTTGTGAGAAATCCCTTGACTTCTGTGTTTAACATCTTTATAAATATACTCTGAGATTTATTGCCTTGTTGGTTCAATCAGTAGAATTTTCACAGTGAAAGACATCTGCAAATGCTGACACAACTGTAAAGTATAAAAAATTCTGATCTTCTTAGTCTTTGGAAAGCAAACTGAGGGGTTTTTTTTCCAGATCATCTTGTGCAAATGTTAACAAAAGCAATAATTCAGTATTTGTTGCTAAATTGCAAAAGTTATAATGGGAAGTTGATTACAGGTAATTCCAGCTTCAGAATTTTCACATTTTGGGTTATTTGGATGTGAAAAGCAGTTCTTGTTCCAAATAAGTAATTGGACTAGATAACAGAAGTATGATGCTGTCTTCTTACAAATGAGAATTTATGGCATGGAGAATCCTAGGAGATTCCTGGCAGACCTGAGATTGGACTGTTAAATCCCATAAATCTCATTCAGAATCATGGGTTTTTTACTTCTTGACAATCATTAGTTTTGTAGCATCCCAGGCTTTCATAATTTTGGCCAAAAAAAGGAGGAGGCAGCAAACCTGTAGTGTTAAACCCAAGTTTTGCTAAAGCATTTACTTCTGCTGTCTGGGAAAACTGGTCTTAGGAGATGTCACAGTGTGGGGAAAAAAACTCCAACCTTTTTTTCACTAGTCCCAGTCTGTACATACCATTTTTATGTATGTCTAGAGCTGTATAGACTGCATTGCTGATCAACACTTGGGCATTTCTGGCTAAGTACGTTTGTAGTTTTTCTTCTGTTCTGTTACTTTATTAAAATTTTTCCAGTAATAGGATTTAATTGTGTATTAATTACTTATTAAGGTTAAAAATGCATCCTACAAGTTTGCAGACATTCTGTATTGTGTAGGTTTGACTGCTTTATTAAAAGGTGTGAGAGTGTGGGTGAGTTTGCAGGACTTGGAGGGATATTGATTGGAGAAGCTGCTTGCAGTCAGAAGACTGAGCTAAGATGGAGGAGTGATGAGATAAAGGTTGGGTTAGGAAAGTGATTACAACTGGGGACCTGCTAATCACTGACCTCTGCAGGGATCCTGGAGTTTATCACTAATCTCACTTGCACTTGGCATTTTTCTGTGTTGCTGCTTCATTGTTCATAGCTGAGTGAGTAATTTGGCTTGGAATGAACAGGAGGAGGGTGCTGCAAGTCCAGCAGCTGCACTTGTTGGCACTGGCTTGTTAAACATCCTTAGTGCAGCCAGCAGCATGCTTGGCACACATCAGCCAATAATACTTAAACATTGTCATGAAGAGAATAGGAGGTCATTTGTTTTAAGCCATTTCTTCAAATTGTGTTGCTCCAGAGCTCTGTTTCATTTCCAGGAGTTCTGGTCTCAAGTATCATAAGGAAAAATGTCTGTTGTATTTTTGTATGTATTCACTATATGTGCATGAGCACATTATAGATCTTTAAAATGCTAGAGACGAGATGCTAAAACTGTGGCAGCCTCTATTAATGAGTAGGCCATACAGCAGTAGAAAAGGAAGAAATTATTCCTCTGCTGCTGTGGGAAATGCATAGATATATAGTAAAATTTTTTATGGCTGCATGTGTCAGTCTTGTCTCAAAGAAGGCAACACACCAAGTCCTAGGAGCAGAGATTTGTGTTTGAATCAAACATAATATTTTTTTCACTGTACTGAATAATTACTGAATAAGAATATTTAATGCCAACAAAATTTTAAAAAATAAAGGGTGGGCCTACAGGAATCTTATTCTATAAACTTTGTGTACTTTCTACCTGATGGTAATTTGGAAAGCAAAATTGATCAGTAGAAAAATGTCTAGTTTGTTGAAGGTTTTTCTTGCATCTTTTGTACGTCCCTGTCAGTGTAGCTTGTGCAGCTTGTTCCTTGTTACATTGGATGTGCATGTGAAAAATTGTTTGAATGTATTCATTCTGTGGGTAACAAAGACACATACTTTGCTGGATGTGGAGGGGGAGAAAGCAGTCTAATAATTGATTTCCAGCCAAATTACCAGCACCAGCTTAATAAGTCGAAGTGAAAAAGAAATTCTCAAACTTGTCAACAGTGTTTATTAACTGATTTTTGGGTAGGCTATCTGCAGGGACGAGTTTGAAGTGTTACCATTGAAGAAATGATTTAGGAACTGTAAAAACACGCCTCAGTGTTCACTTAAAGCAGATCCTCTGCACAAGTAGGGCAGACATACTTCATGTCTGACAAGCAGAGCAGCTGCCAGCTGTGGTCACTACAGCATTCATTCTGGATGATAAACGTTGCTTCATTAAAAGATGTTGTTGCTTTCCCTATTGCCAACCAAACAAATTCTGGGCAACGCACAGAAAGCTCTTCAGTCTGTAAAGGGTTAACTCTGTGGGAATCGAAATAATTTTTTGAGAGTTCTGTCATCTTCTCCTAAAGCCAAGCATTATCTAGAAGCAGTGGGGAAAGGCTGTTTTATACTGGCAGGCATTTCTAGCACATTCACTGAAGTAGTCCTCAGCTGAGTTAATGCAGTGCTGTTTTCAGCTCACTCTCACTTTGCATCTTGCTCTTTCAGTCCCTTCTGTGTTAGGAGTATTTTGGCTGCACAGCTGTTACACGTGTAGATGCAGTGTGGAAGACAATTCCTCATGTGGTATTCAAAGGCTATATTAAGTTGTGAGCATATCACATTTAGACATGTGATTGCAAGAGAAAAAAATTATTTACTAAATGCCTATTAATGTTTGAATTGGTAGAGAATGTGTCAAGGTTTTAAATTTATGCAGTTGGGAAATATTTGTGGTTGAAAATGCCTAGTGGGATTTTCCTGGTTGGGGTTTTGTTAACTCCATAGTCCCTGAACTTAAAGCCTGTTAGGTGGTGACTAGGTCCTTGAAATTTTTTTCTGATAAAAACACATGAAACTTAAAAGAAAAAGAAAAAACAAACAAACAGCAACAAAACAAACAAAACAAAACCCAAAAACCTCAAGGCCCAATAAAACACATTAATTCCAAGTTATTAAAAAATTCAAATGCCTTGTGAATTGACCTATGCAAATGTAAAATTTTTGCATATAACCAGCTCAATTGTTTTAAATGTCTATTTCTTTATTCCAAATCTGCTTTGAATGCACAACTCTGGTATATAGATCCACTAGGATATAACCTGAAGGAAAGTTTACCATGATGCTACCTTGTAAGCAAGGCATAGATTTTGCTTCTAAAATGACAACATCTAACTTTTTTGTTGTGTGAAAATAAAATCAGATCTGAAGAGGAAATAAACTTCATTTGGGCATCTCCTTCACCTTCCCAGCAGATAAGTCTGCACACACTGCCTTACCTCCATCTCTACACAAACCTGTGCAAATGAAAGTGTTCAGTAAGGGGTTTGTCATTTATAGTGGTTTTTGCTCTCCTTCTTCTAATTAATGTCGGGTGCCACAGTGAGTTTCCTTATGTCCCTGAAATGCTGAGCATTTCTGTTTCTGAATTTCCAGCTGCAATGCAAAAGAGACTATTGCTGTCTGTGTAGTGGGCACTGACTGAGACAAGATGTGAGAGAGGGCACAACAGACTCAGCTGCAAATCTTGTGGGGTCTGCTTTGGCTCTCAGTTTCATTGTATTTTCAAAGTTTGCATTCTCCTAAGCACTGGGACTCCAGCAATTTTGGGTTTAATGTAACCTCTACATTTTTATGCTCTTCTGGTAATCTGTAAAGAGTACCAAAAAATAAGAAAAGTATTTCATAAGCTAAAAACCACCAAAGGGATTCTGCTTTGATCTATTTGGCCACGTGTATGAACTTTATTGGATGCTAGAGACTGCCCGTGCATCGACCAGAGAGTATGGGACCTACCTGTTTGTGAACCATGGAGGAAGTGTCATCTTCTCAAACTTGACATTACCCACCATTCAAGTACTTGTGAGGTATTGCTAAGTATTTTCTGCTTCTGTTGATAAATCAACATTACCTGTGGCTTACAAAGGTTTGAGCAGTGAGAACAGCATTGTGCCTAGACTGGAGCAGCTGAAGTGTGTTGAGGTGACAGTGGGCAGTTTGAAGTCTGGACTCTGTCACCTTTCCACAGTGTTGGCAGTGAAGCTGTCCCCTGGTATGGCCAGACAGAATGATGCTGGGAAACCTTGCTCTTTTATCACTGAAGCTTCAGAGGCTTCACTGGACTCCAGTGGGGCCGTGTCTGCTCGTGGCTAGCCCCGGCACCGCAGCAAGCCGGTGCTTCGTGCTGCCGAGGAGCACAAGTGTGACTGTGGTTCAGAGAAAAGGAGGGGTTCTCCAAAGGTACAGCAGGCAAAGAGTTTATTGGGTCCTGGGTAGAGCCCACACCTCTAGGCTGGTGCCTCAGGAGAGACAATCCAGTCAGAGGGACAGGCCCTTAAAAAGGGAGGTGGGATTTAGGGTAGGGTTCGACAGTGAGCCGATGGGACACAAAAGGGGACCCCCCCTGTTGATAACATAACAGGCATACGTGGTAACAAATCATGGGGAAGAGGGAGAAGGGGTCCTGGATCCTGCCCAATCACTCGATGCCTCTCCTGGAATCTTCCAGACTCGGGGAGAGGCCCCGGAATGACAGACAAGACCAGGGGGTTTCATAACTCGGAATTGACAGATAACTGACACTGGGGGAAGGGAACCAATCAGGGGTTTGTAACTGAGGTAGTGAAGGGAGAACAAAGTGAGGTACAGAGAACAAACCTTACATGAACTTGAACCAATGCCTATAACTAAAAATGCACCCCCACACTCCAGTAACATCCTCTGATGGTGCCCAGGATGGCTCCCCTCTGTCCCAGCCTTGTGCTGTGCTCACGTGCAGATCCGGCTGCTGACACTGCCCCAGTCCCACAGGAGGGAGCACAGGGTGCAGCTCCAGGGCTGGAGAGGGAACCAGGAGCAGGACTTGGGTGTGGGCTCAATGTGTGTTGCTGTAGTTGTGCCTGTTCATTTTTGGTGTTTTAAAAATGTGTACCTTTAACACTGAGACACTACTGTGAGTCTGAGAGTCCTGTCTAAGTGCCTGCACTGGGAATGTGTTTGGGAGATCTGTGAAAAGCACCCTCTCATAGTTGATCCTGGTTGTTTTCCAAACCCTTCATTGAAAAGCTAAGGCATTTGAGCACAGGTTAAATGTTAGTTTGCTCCAGCTAATTTTTGATAAATACTTAGGCACGGCAGCATCAGAACGCTTTGACTTTTACTGGTCACTTCTTGGAACAAAATTTACTATAGATTGGGCTGTTGGAGTAAGCTTTTCTCATTTAATATGAATCTGCCATACTTTAAAAATGATAACATTTAAATAACACGATTTTATGCATTCTTATCTAACAATTTCTTGCTTGCTACACAAACCATAATTTAAATCATAATTTTTCTAGCCTCTGTAATTGACTCTTGTACAAATATTTGTTTCAAAGCCTGCCTGGAATACTGCATACTTCAGTCAAAGTTGTTTATCATGTGATATGAGATTCTCATTTTCTGGAAAGAAAATGCTGAGTCTGGTTTAATATGAACAGCATGATTCATCCTACTACTTATAATTTTGCATGCTAGGTATTTTATTTGCTTGGTGCTTGATAGTTGTTAGAGGCAAATTGCTTCAGCAGAAAAATGTTAACTTTTTTTCTCCCTTTGTTCCAGCAGAGCTGCTATTTTTCAAGCAAACTATTGTTGACCATACCATTGGTAGCTATCAATATGATAATCTTGCAGAGATGTTGTTCCAAGAGATTCAGACTTCCTCTTCCTCCCTGCTTACTAAAGATCCACCTTTTAAATGAACAAAAAGCATACTTTAGATTTTCCTCTTGTGAAATTATATTTAGGGACTTTTGGTAGGAAGAGAGAAAAATCAGAAAAAGCAAAGGGAGTCCTATTCTTGAAGTGCAATTGCAATAACATGGAGCTATTTATCACTGAAATGGGAATGTGAAAGAAAGGCTGCTTTTTCTTCTTCTTGGGACAGAATAACACACACATCATTTGCAAAGGGACTGCCTAGTTGGGTGAGATAGCATTCATCTTCAAAAGGGTAGATCTGGTTAATTAATGCTTGCCTTTGGATAAGATTCTGAGTGGTGGTACGTGGTTTTCTGAGTCCTGTGTTGTAATTAGGGCAGGCACATGCACTTGGTGTTTTCTGCTGTACAAACCTGATGAGTGTCTGATGCTTGGCATTGTTCAGCAGGCTTCTGTTTGAGATTTTTCCCTAAGTGTGGATTGCTAAACTTCTGAGCTCTCCTGGAGAACTTGCACGCTGAGTTTTCCTATCCAAACATGCCATTCTGATGGCACACCTAACAAATACAGCACTAAGTAGTTCTGGAGCTGGCAAAGCCATTGCTGGTGTCTTGTGACCTCGGGCAGCAATAGCAGAAGGCAGCCACTCTGCACAAGGCATCGTGTTCTTTATGTGCTCCCTACACAAAAATACTGTATTTATGGCAGAAAGGTCTGTTTTCCTGCCTTGCCCAGTTGTATTGCTTGAGTTTTGTACCTGCTGATCTGCACATTAAACAAAAAGATTTTGAAGGATTTAGGGGTGAGTGTCAAGAGCTGGATGAATCAGCCATGGTTTAAGGCTGGCGTGAGTTTTCCTATTTTGAGTGAAGGTTTTGTTTGCTTTTCATGTGGTTTTATTTTATTTCTTGGTATATTCATTGTCTAAGATGGATACCAGCTAAGTGTTAGTTTCATGTAGGAAGGAGAAATGTCTAAAAGTGTCTCTCTACCTTTGCTTGTTGATAATGGAAATGAAAATGGAGTTCTGCCTTTTGTATTTAAACCTACTGAAAAGGAATATTTCATAGTATCTGACTGGTTACAAAAGCAATTTGATTAGGCAAATATGTCATCCATTATGTATTGTTTCATGAGTACGTTGAACACAGACATATAAAACCTGATTTTATTCATGCACCTTGATGTTTGTAAATTTATTATGATGCTAATAGGTTTTCTGAATTGCATATGAAAGGACAACTGATGTGGATGTCTAGGGGATTTTAAAAATAACCAAATTTTAAATTTCTTTCTTTTATAGGAAAAACCTCTGACAGAGGCCCATTTCCACTGTATGGCAGAGACACAGGCCTCCCAGGCTGTCAAGTAAGTACAGAGTTTCTTCATTTTTAGAGTGATGATTTCCTTCATGCTATTTCTAATGAGCCAGACTAAGAATACTTTGATCATTGTTTAAAAGTTTGTTTTGAAGGCACAGGAAGTTTGTTTAAAAAGTATAATTAGCATGTGATTATGTTCAGTGCCTGTTGATAAAGATTTAAATAACTAATATGTTTATAATTCCAAGAAATTAATTTATGTTTATTTTCTCAGAGAGGAATCCTTTTTTAATTTTACTGTAGGTTGACTGTTTCCTTTGAACTGATATTTTCAGGAGGGTCTTTCTTCTGGAGGATAACGTTTAGCACATGAGTTTGACATCTTGGTTTTTAGTCTTTTAACTAGTAGCTTGGGAAGTGTGAATGGGCAGCACCATGTGGCAGTGCTTCCCCTATTAAGAAAGGATCATTCTCACAGCCTTGACTACTTCTCTGCAATGCAGATGTGGCAAACAAAGACCCGTTTGTAGCTGTATGGGTGAGCTTTCAGCAACATTCTTCCAAAAAGCAGTACAGCTCTTCACCTGAGAGTTATGGGCTTCACATTATTGCCAGTTTAGACAGTAAAACATTGTGTTAGTGCAGTTACTATTGTTGAAATAGCTCTCTATGTACTCTATTTAAATATAATAACTTAAATTTGGCATTAGTTTGGAAGCAAATTAATTCCCACGTTACTCTTTCCTTAAGTTCATGTTTTGTATTGGAAAATGGTTTTATATGAACTTTGGATAAAGTTCCATTCTGCTTTGCAGTAATGAGTGCAATTTCTGTTCCATTTCTCAGTGAGGAAAGTCCTTTTATATCTCTGTGTATTTAGGATTGTTTCTATCTAGTACCATTTAATACTATTTTTTTACATATAGCTGTTTAACCCTACAATCTAATACATGTTTGTTTCCATTAGCATCACTTTTAGTTCTGTTCATCCCTTTGATAAATTTGACTATTTAATCTCCCTCAGTTTATTTTTTTCCTGAAAACTTTTAGTATATGAGGATAATGTTTGTTTGGGTAAATCTGTATTAGTATTACATTCAGCATGATAAAAAATGAACCTAGAGTTAAGTTTCAATTACATTTTTAACCCATTTAAATTCATTTGATAAATGACAATTTGTACTTTATTTTGGTCTTTGTCAGGTAAATCTGACAGCATTTGAATTCATTTAACTTGGACTGTGGTGGGATTTCTGAATCCTTTTAATTTTTTTTTTTGTTTGTTTGTTGTTTGTAAATACATTGGTAGTGCTTGAAATACAGCTCTCATTGCAGCTCCAGTGTCTGAAATCTGTCCTAGAGAAGGCCCAAAGTGATCATGAGAGGTCCTTGCAATCCAAAGGAAGAGCCAGCTGCATTGTCCCTGACAGAGGCTTCATGTGGTCAGTTCTCAGAAAAGTCTAGAGATGGAGGAGCCTGCATGACCACCCCGGGTTTTGTTTTCAATACTTGAGTGTAATTACATTAAGGAAGTTTCCCTGGTCCCTTATCTAAACATCCTCATAATTAAAGTAGCTAACTCTTCCAGACAGTGGACATGGAGAAGAATCTATTCCCTTTTAAGTCTGTAGAAGCTGAAAAAAACATGAGATGATTAAGATGATAAGGAGTCCTTAGAGAGGATAAGATATAACTGGAGTAGATTTTTACCTGGGTGTGTACAGTGCAGGTGTATTTTAACAGTGACTATGTAACAGGATTTATCTCAGACTGAAATATTGGTAGAAAAGCTTATGCTGTGCTCTCAATGTTCTCCAGTATGTTCACAACTCTAGTGGATTCCAGTGCTTTCAGTGAGGTCAAGTACCTCACCTAGGGCTTTACCACCATGACAAAAAAAATAAATTTCCTGCACCTTTCAGACAATACTGTGAATTTTTTGCTGGGTGGTATCTGCCCATTTTCCTAACAAATATCCAGTTTCTGATACGTTTTTAAATCCTGGTGATCTAAAATTTCCCAATACCTTTTTATGGTAATGCTGGCTAGCTTGCTATTCCTCACCCTGTGTTTTTCAGTTTACAGGTCCCATGTACAAAAATGTATTTACTTGTTTAACACATTGCTTCTACCATCTCTAAATTTGTCAGTGCAATTTTGAATTCCAGGCTTGCATTGCATTTGGAGATCCTTATGGGTTATTTGCTTTGTGAGTTTAGTAAATGTAGTCTTCATTTTTCATCCAAGTCACTAATTAAGAGGTGGAATGATGCCCAAAACAGACGCCTGCAAAGTCTCAGTTAATACATTCACCCACTGCTGATCATAAACTCTTAGCTGTTTTTTAATCAGCTTTGCTCTGTATTCAGTGCTAGTTTTAGTTGTCCTTGGTTCCTTAGTTCACCTGTGAAATATGGAAGTGGTGAAAGCTTTATGAAAACATCTCTTATGCAATCTGAGAAGGAAATTAATTTTATATAGTGTATTCCAGCTAAATCAGTATCACCTCTTCATTATCTTCTGAGGTTTGCACACTATTTCTTCCAGTATTCTTAAAAAAAACCAAAAAACCCCCGAAATTTAGGTTGTTGAGGAATTACAAACCACTGTTTTTCTTGCTCTGAAAACAACCAACCCCACTCTTTTCTACTCTCTGCTCTGAGCCATGACCTCTTTGAGGACAGTGGCTCTAAGGTTTCCAAAATGATAAAATGGCAAAAGCCAGTTGGTGTCCTGAGTTTGTTATTGGTACAGATGAGTTGAAAATACCTAAATTCTCCAAATCCTCTTGAATCCTCCATCCTTCTCCTACCTCCTTTCCTTATGTTACTGGTGTATAGGGTATTAATAACCTAGCATGGAAGTGTGAAGGGTTTTAATTTTTACTTTCTGTTGAGTTTACAGAAGGCTGCAATGGAAATTTTCAAGACTACTGTAAACTGCAATGTTTCAGAGTCTTAGTATCATTCTCACCTTTTACTGAAAATAATCTAAGCAGTGATTTGTAGGGACTGTTTGCTACCTACAGGCTTTATATTTAGGCTGTAGGAGTTGAAGTGTGATTGATTTTCAATGTAGCTTAAGAACCTGAGTGACTTAGGTAATAGAATCTGATTCAGCTGTAACATTTAGTCACAAGAATGCCAATGTGGCCAATTTACTAATATTTTATTAGCAGGAAGTGCAGGTTCTCAGCTTTTCTTTCCATCAGGTGTTTTAAACAAGCCAAAAAGGAGCATCCAAAAATATAGAGACTCTAAGTGGATGGATAAAATGACACATTGAGGCTTATGCAGAGCTGATATAGATGAATGTCAAAAGTGTTTACCTGGAGGAAGAATTGACAGCTTTTAGAAGAAACACTAAAAACTCTATTTTGCCATCAGAATAAAATGCAGTGCTACGTGACTTGACACAAAGTCTCTTTTTGTGTCTTTGAATTGGAGGCAGGGTGGTGGTTTGTGGTTTTTGTGGGGGCCTCCACCATTCCTGTTGGCCATGTAATTGCAGTTTTGGGAAGGGCATCTTTTCACAAATTATAAATCAGGTAAAGGTTAAATTTTCAGGAAGCTTCCTGTAATAAAAAGGGTTTTCTTCACATTTGTGTGATTTAGTACTGAAAACAGTAGCTTATGTGAAAGAAACAAGATTAGACTTCAGATACTGAATTGACTGCTCCCATTTCCAATACCATCAAAAAGGTCCCCAGCTGTCACTGCACATTGGTTTGACAGGTCTGAGCTCAGAGACAGCCAGGGGTCTGCACTGTTCTTAAAGTGAAATTGAGATAAATGTGCAGTACATGTGTAGCTGTTAGACTAATTCTTCTAATTGTTTGTGTGGGTCTTCACAGAAGGTGACTTTATCCCCAGGAGCCCCTGAGTGCCCTGGGTGATTGGTGAGGGGATGTTCCTTTAGCCTCACAGGGCCTGTTCCCATTGCCTGGCACAGTCTCTCCCCACTGGCATCACTGGGCTCAAGATAGTAAATTGTTGGTGACTATCCCCTTAACGTTCTATTTTCATTCCAAACAATCATGCATGAAAAATAGGCATGATGGATTTTTTGACATGTGGAGATAACACATTTATCCTCCCTTCATAATAATTTGAAGTCTGCACAGTATCCTGTGTGTGGGAAAGGAGATGGAATGGAGTGCTGAGTGTAATGGATGCCAGGCAGGAACTCAAGAGGCATTCACCACTTGTGGTTTAAAGTGTAGCCTTTTATAAAGAGTTATGTCTTAATTTACTCCATTTTTGTTACTCGTTAATCTCTATGGTTTACATGATGATGGGACACTTCAGAAGTTATAAAACCCATTTAGAAAAAGCTGCAGCTGATAAAACTAGAACATATGAGTGCTGGAAGGAGCTATGGATTGAATTTACTAAATACATTTCACTTAGACTATGTACAACCATACATGTGTAATAATTTATAAAATATACACTACTCTATAGTACATGATGTATATCCATATTGCATTAAATACATAGCACTACACAGAGAGCATATGGATAATCTATATGATACTGTGTACACTACATATATTATATTTAGTGGCAGATGGATTTTTAACTCATTTTTTGCTGCTCTCATTATAAAAGTTTTGTGGATGTTGGTAACACACAATAAATAAGGCAGCTTTTTCTTGGGTGAAAAAAATCCAGTAGAAAGCTGGTCCATCAATATTTGCAGTAATCTTGCAATTTGCCCCATTTTCCCTTCAACAGCCATCAGCTCTGCAGTTGCCATGAAGCTAATGTGAGGTGACTCATTTAGCAGCATATTATTGCATCATTGCAACATGATGTAAGGCACATCAGGCTTTATTCAATTAGCCTGAATTTTGCAGTATGACAGTAACATTTTATGCACATTAGCACCACACTTAGTGCTCCTTGTGGGGATATACTTCAAGTAAACATATTAAGACTTGATTTCAGACAACTTTTTGGAATTTACCAATTTCTCCTTTCTTCACCATGTAACATGGAACTTTCAAGGTTTGCATGTTGTTGCCTGCAAATGCAGCTATTTATTAAAGAATAAAATGGCAGCATGTTGGACTGTATTTGTTAGCTGTTACATCCTTAATGGACTAAAAAGTTTATTTTTGTCCAAAAAATTTGTTTCTTAACAAACACTATAAGAACTTTTGAAATAAACCCAAAAAATGCCTTTAGCACCAATTTCTCGGGCAATTTAACAGATGATCACTTCAGCAAAAGAAATGACTGCAAGTGTATGTTACTTTGCCTTTGCATAGTCAGTAATTTGCCTCTTTAAAATTTAAAGAGACTTTAAAGCAGCTTGAGCAAAATTCAAACCTAAAGAACAATCCTGCAATACTGGGGCAAGTAGCATCTCAGAGCTCACTCTCTAATAGCTGAGGAAGTGTAATAAGGGTACAACTCCAGAAATTTGAGCTATCTAGGGAGAACATAAAAGCTTGTTTCTATTGTGCATAAGCAGAAATGGCAACTTTTTTTTTATTACTGGCTGGGTGGTGAGGATTAAAAAAGCAAAAGTTAAAACAAGAGTATAGATACCAGAAAATAGCACCGACTTAAAAGTATTTTTAATATGTTTCTAAACTATGTAATTGAAGATTGACTGATTTTCATGTTTTTAACAAAGCATCAGGTAACATTAAACATCTGTAAGATTAAGCAAACAGACAAAAATGTGAATGTTAGGAGATAAGAAAGTGCAAAATGTATGTGGGAAGCAGAAATAAGATTTACTGACAAAAATGGAAAATTAGAGAAGAGTATGAAAAATGCAATTGAAAATACAAGTTTTTTGAAACAAAGAAGTCAGAAGTGACAACAGTGAAAGAAATGAGTGATTGTCCATAGTGGGGTAGAGCAGGATTTCAGTGGCATTTGACAGCTGAGATGTTACTTAAAATGTAAGACTTAGACTAGAAAAGGTGTTTGTAGCACAATGTATTTTCCAGGGTGGTTGTTGTTCAAATGGGTGCAAAGACACACAAATAAATCCTCCTCAGGCTGCAGGTGTAGTCCTGGCACTGCAGTTGCTCCTAGGATATTTGCCAATTTCTGCTCACCAGTGTCTGTTAAACAACCACCAAGCTCTTCCTCCTCGCTGCTGGTGTATGTTTGAGGATGCTTTAGATGGATCTTTGCAATGATGCAGAAAATTACATCATTTTCTGCACCTTTCTGCTGAGTGGGGCCTTAGAAAGGCTACAAGCACAGGCACCAGTTGCTTTTCTTCCTTCCCCACATAGTTTTAGAAGCAGTATAGAGAACGTGATATCTCTTTAAATCCAAATAATCCTGAGTTATGGGAGCATAAAAAAATTTAAGGCTTGTACACGTGTGGGCTTTTTAATACCAATATAACTTTAAAGCTGAAAACCTGATTTTATTTTGTAAATTTTCTCTTTTTAATCTCCCCTTCTCTGACACTTTTGATATCAGGTGTCTCCCTGAAGCAGAATTTTACAGCTGAGCTATCAATCTCTAAGAAATGCAGCTGCTGAAGGAAAGGCTGACACAATGTTAACTGAAGCAGTGACTCTGGATTCTGCCAGCTGATACCATCCTAAAAGATTGGGATGGGGAGAGGGATATATAGTTTAAGGGCAGATGGAATGCCTGAACTTTAGTTTATTTTGCTTCATTTTACTTCTCAAGTAGAATCAAGCAATATTAACTTTCTTTTCATCATGATTTATTAGAAGTGAATTACTTATTGTGCTAGTGGGAAAATATCTCCTGTCACTCAGCAGATAAGGAGTCTGCAGAAGCTTTTTAGAAAGTAAAAATGTATGGGGCACAGGCTAGATTTCTTTTCCCAGTGCTGGAGGTGACCACCTGAAGTTAATCAGGGCAGACATTCCCCCTGGAATGAAGTGGGTAGCAGGTGTTAGGAATTTGTTATAGTTGGAGGAGGGATGCTATTTATAAAGGGGGAGCAGTTCTGTGAGGAATCATTTTCAATGCCTTTACCAGGCAAACAGTTTCTTGTCTTTGCCCTTCTCTTTCTCACACTATTTAGGGTTGGTAAGTTTTCTTGCCACCTCTATCTTTTTGTTTATTTCTGATTGTATTTAAGGTTATGACTATTCTGTAAACTAATATCCATATTGTCTTGCATATTGCTACATAGGGAAGTAAAAATAATGCTACTGCACGGAGTGCAGATAAAACTTCTTTGGTGAATTACTATTTGTGTCCAGCTATTCTGACTGCCTCAGAGCTGGCAGTCACAAATTTATGGTATTAGTGGAGGATGGGGCAAATATTAGCTCAGCTCTGTATTCCCAGCCATGTCTGTTTATCTGAATGAGCTGGACTGCCCTTTGGATTTTCCTTGTGCATTCCTTTTTTGTCTGTAATTACTCTTGTATTTAAGCCCCCATTTACCTTCTTGTTTAAATTAATGGGTAGAGAAAGTCCCTTCCCAAACTCCACATATGCACAAATACCTGGTGTCAGGAAGAACAGGGGCCCTGAGTAGGGCTGGAGAGGGGGAGTTGAGTGGTGTAGGCAACCTGTTAGTGAGCACTGCCTCCTGGCACGGCTGGGAGAGCAGAGCTTGGGCACTCACTCAGTGGTGGAAAGAAGCACAGGATTTGTCATTTACATTCCTTCTTCGTGGAACTAAAGCATCCAGCTTCTATTGGTTTCAGCTGTGTTCTGGAGTGCTTTTGGAAACACTGGTGCTCCTGCTGGCACAGCTTTCTGAAGAGCAAGGAGAGAAGGATAACATTTATTCAGGAGAGGGGATTGTAGCCCAAGATATTTCCTGGCCATTTCCTAGCACCCTGGTATTGAACTGAGCTCTCCCCTGATCATATGTGAAAACAGATGGGTTCTCCATGTAAAGGCCTAACAATTAACTGGTTGCTTTATTAACAGACCCTCATCATGTTAATAATTTGCTGACTTGGTGCTTACAGCAAGAGATATTTTCTGTTGGTTGTGTGGGAGAGGAGATGTACAGCTTCCATACTATATACATGAAATGATCTCCTGATGGTCTGAAATATTTTGAAATCGTTTTGCTGAAGATGCAGAGGAAGGAACAGATGTGAAGATAGTTTGGGCTTTATAATATCCTTTATAGTCTGACTTCTGTAAGTAAGACTCAGCATAAAATCCTTCTTTATAATATTGACTGCTCGTGCTAGTGTCTTGTAATCATAAAGGGAAGGAAGGAGGGTGGTACCATAAAAATTAAAAAATAGATGAATAACCACTCAGCAACTTCTCTTGTAAAATTTTGGATTTTTCCAGAAAGTGGCTTTTGTATAACCACAACAGAGATGCTGTTCAAATTACTGTTTTCATAATGTAGCAAAGGCAAAGGGAGGGGGGCCTGACCTGTAATCACAATGCTTAGTAATGCCTTCCTAGAATTCAGTCAGCAACACAGAAATACCTTGCCCGGGGGGGATGAGGGAAGACAAGCTGAGCCAGCATAACCTCGGGGATTGGACAGCAACATCAGCAGGGTGCTGCTTTAGAGGCATAAAACTGAATTTGTACTCTTGCCAATGTGCAGCATCAATGCAGGGAAGACAATATTGCAAGAGAGAAGGAAGGGGCTCTTCAAAATGTTTGTGTTAATCAGGGTCTTTAAAGACATTTAGATGCAAAAAGAATACAAAATGATTCCTTCCCTTTGCATTTAATCTTTGCTATTCTCACTGCTAGAAAAAAGCCCATATATATAATTCTGAATAAACTCCTTTCTTCTCTCTCCTCTGTCCCTGTGCTCAGTCCCAGTATATTTACACATGAACAGAATCTGCCACAGTAGCAGCCTCTGCTTAGGTACACACATGAATAAGCAGCTCGTGGTGATCCAGAAAAGCTTTGGTGTAAAAAGAGAATAAATATATTGATAACCTGATCCTCATCGGTGTTAACGTTAATTGGAAAGGCAGTAAAGCTAAATGTAATTTTGTTTATGATGTTGCATCACTTCAGTATTTAGTACCCTAGGTAGCTGGTTTTTAATCCAGTGAGCTAGATTAGCCTGATTACACTGGCAGGATGCAGTTGATGGATGACTGTCATTATCTTCTCAAACCTGCATGATACTTTAGGTATAGGAGATGATAATTAAATTTTCAAGAGACTACACTGAGATTATAAGACCTAAGTATTTTTTTTAAAATGAGGAATATGTTTGCAATTATCAACATGTTGTTAGAGGATCCTCTCCTGAGATGTTTTATTAGCAACCCCTGATTTCCTTTAAATTGATCAAGGAAAAAAAAGGCTCAAGTTATCATATAACACTTTGGATGTTGTTTTGGTTTTCTAATTCTGATATTTTCCTCCTCCTGAAACAGACCAAAAATGTATCTGATCAAATCTATTGGTAATGGCTTGAAGATGTACAGGTTAGCACAATATATTTAATGAAACGTTGTTTGAGACAAAACACTGGAGAGGATCATAATTAATGCCTCATTTTCTGCCAGTTGCTATTGATTACTCATTCAGAGTCCCTTTGTTCTCAAAATGGTAACACTGTATTTCACATTACTATTTGATGATATTCTCAGGATGAGATTCTTTAACAACATGCTGATAATTGCAAACATATCTCTAAAATTTAAATTTAAAATGAATTTACATCATATGTCAGTGTTTTTTCCAAATTCAGCTCCTATTTCGGAGTGCATATTCATTACACTTTCCAAAGACTGGAGACTTCAGTAAAGTGAAATTCAACACTTTATATCTTAGTTATATTTTTGGCTGAAGCTGCCTGATGTGGAACTCGAGTGAATGGTCTTTTTGCAGCCCTAACCTCTCTACTGGACTGGGATTTCAGAGCAATTATGAGCTGATGTTTTAGTGCTGTGCTGGGTTTTCCTTTGGAAACACCATAACAAAATATACAACTTTGCTGGGGGGTTTTGCAAGTTTACCAGAGTTTGACTTTGCTGTTTTGTTATGTTCTTTTAAGCCAGTTTATGCAAATTGCCAGGTTTATCTGTAAGGCAAGACATGCAATTCTGAGGCACGTTCTCTCCATGCTCTAAGTCATCCAAACAGCTCACTGAGTAGAAAGGACATGCACATGGAACTTGTGCTCTACCCAGGGCAACATTTCAAGTTTACAGTAAGGCAAGGAATGCACTTGCCATCTGCTCTGTGTAATTCTGAGAAATACAGAGATGCCAAGTGAGTTTGTCAGCGACTGTGGTGGGATAATGGAGGGATTTGATTGAGATGAATGGTGTTGCATTACATTATTTTGTAAAAGTAAAGTATCCAAGCTCCCAATTTTTAACTAAACACTCAAATACCTTTTTTTTTTTTTTTTAAATACCCTCTAGACAGTTTTTCTGCTTTCAATAGGTACAGCCTGACTACTAGGATTGAAAGCATAAACTTTATGGAGAGGAAGCTAATGCAAAAAAATGGGAAAAATAAAATCTAGTTGGATCTAGTTGACTGTTGGGGAGGTTTTCAAGATTGAAGTTTGCAGTTGGTGAGTTGCAGCTCTCATTTCACTGCCAAAGCAGACTGCCTTATTATGCCAGCATAATAGGCCTGTCATAATCAGTTGCATATAATGGGCTAATGCTTTTATTCTCAACCATATTATTCTTTTGATAGAAAATAATGAATAATGTAAAGGCACACAGTTGTATTTGGATGAAACTGTTGCATAGTTTGGCTATGGCTATGCTGGGAAAATTTGAATTTTTAAGAGTGTTTGCCAATGTTTGCATTTAAGAAGAGAATGTGAACAAGATTTAGATCAAGAAGCACAAGGCTACCTGCCTATGACAAATACATTTTTGAATAGGTAAAACTTTATATAGGTAGTGTTTGGGATGTGTTTGTTAGAAGTGTTTGTGTGCTTTTCTGGACAGCTTGGCTTTCCTGTTTGCATAAAGCCTAAATGTTAGAGAGCTGCAAGGAATATTATGTAAGGACATCTGTAGGCCTTTACTTGTCCACTCTTTTCTTTTTTTTTTTTTTTTTTTTAATATAAAAGTAAAATCAAAGAAATGCTTACCAACATATTGGAATTCTGCTGGCTGGTGCCCTGGAAGTTCATTGAAGGCAGAGCAGTGTTTTGACATCAAATTGTCTAAAGAGTCATGGAGTTGGGCTGGAGAGAAGAAAACTTAGGGATTAGTCAAACTCGTTTTTATTTTTATGCTTAATTTCTTTGAAAGAATCAATTTCAAAACCATTTTAAAATAAGTTGACTAAGGAGCTTCCTTTTATCTCAGGCATATAATTTTGATACAAGCATACAGTTGATTGGCTTGTTAGTTTGACTGGAAGTGAACGTTGCCTGCACCAAAGTGCAGCTGCAATGCAAAGTTACTTGTTTCCTGTGACAGAGGTGCAGAAATCCACCCCCTATGTGTAGATAGGATTTTTTCCCCCCACCTCATCCTTGCAATGTTTGAATAGATGACTCCCCTGCATTTTATTTTTATGAGAATACTCTAGGAAAGTGATCCCTTTAAAGGATTTCTTGAGATAGTAGTCCTTGTGAAAGCCTTTCCTATTTGGGTCAGGCCATGTCATTTCCCCTGAGGCTGTTAAAGCTGGTTCTTGCTTTCTCTGAAAGGGATAAATCTCAGAAGTATAGCAGTCATGTTTACCTCTTTTTCTCTTTTCCAAATCAGGCTTGCCATGTTTGTAGTTGATTGTAATAAAAGCCTTTTTTTTTTCTTTTATTCTTTTTTTTCCCCCTTACTTATTGAACACTCATTCCTTAGGGAAAACATCGCTTTAAATCACTTTTTTGTATATCTTGAACCTATCTGCATGATAACACATTATATATATGCATTATAAAATCCAAGGAGGCAAATTTTTAGGGGTGATGCCTGTTTATTTACAATGGTAATACAGACAAGGACTTGGACAAGCTGCAGGAGACTAACCAACCATTGATTATTCTTTGGTAATTGGATGCATGCCTGGCAGATGAGGTTCAGAGTAAACCTGCAGGTTCTCTGTGGAGAATGCCCCTAACCACGTGTGTAAGTGATCTGCCTCTTCAGCAGGAGGAGCTTCATGCTGATAATACAAAGCTTTTTTGCTATCCTCAGTGGTATTTTTGTATTCCTTTCTTTATCAGATGCCCTTAGGAAAGGATCAGTCCTAATCAATATTTTTTCTCAATTGGTTCAAACAGGCAGAAAAATCAATGAGCTGAACTAATGACATCTATTTTTATTTTCTTTTGGAAGACTGAGGAACAATTATAAAATTCTAAACAGATGTTTCATTTGATTGGGCCAATGTTAGAAGAGGGTCGTGGTGTTGTGTTGGTTTGGTTTTTTAATCCTTTTTTATAAAAAAAAAAATGCTTACCCAAACAGAGTATAGATCAGAAAACTTCTTCAGTGTGTTGCACAGCTTGAGATTTACTGTGTGTCTACTACTGTATATATATACTAATATCTACTAGTAGATTTACACTATCTACTGTAACTAACTTTATGTTATTGTAGAAGCCAGGCTGCTTTGAAATTCAGGGTCTGGCGAAAATATCAAATACTGGAATAATTAGGACAAGAGCAAGAGTGGCAAATGCCATGAAGTAAAGGTTGGAGGTTAAGCCTGGAAAAGATACAGACTTGTACCTTTTGGAATGACTTTGTAGAAATGAATTTAAGAGTTTTTACCGGTTGATTCTACTCTTTTTTTTTTTTTTTTTTTTTTTTTTAATCTTTCCTCATCTCCTAATGAGTAGGGGAACAGAGGAACTAGGAACCCTACTTTCCCAATGCCCTCCCACCCCCCGTTTTTTTTTTGTTTTTTTTTTTTTTTGAAGCATCTGTATGGATCCCCTTACATTTCCAAACCCCGTGCCGTGGTCAGGGGAGATGCTGGGGTAGCAGGGAGGGTTGGAGGGTTGTCTTTAATGTGAAGGGGCCATAGGTGCTAATTGTGTTTGACAGCTGCTCTGAGCGAGCAGGGCTGTGCTCAGTGACCTCCAGAGGTCCCTGCCAGCCTCAGCACCTCTGCTGTGCCCAACTATCACAACACTTCCTCCCTTCCCCACACGCTGCATCAAGAAATTTTCCCTCAGTCCTGGGTATTCTTGGTCAAGAAGGTCAAGTGTTGGCCTAAGTGAGAACTGGTTTCATTTCTCCTTCTGGCCAGTCTTGGTTTTGGTTGGTTTTGCTTTTCACAAAGCATTGCCCACGTTTCCTGCACAGTGTTCACCTCTAAAACTGTGGTAAATGTTTAGAATGGTATCTTTGCTAAATTCAAATTTGTACTGAGTGAGCCAGATATTCTGATGATCATCATGTTTTCTGCAAAACAATAAAATCTTTAATGTTTGACCAAAGCAAAAATTAGAAGACCTTGGAAGAGCCCACCAGCAGATTTCCCCCTGCTATATATTTGCTATATACTTTTGTCACCCTATCAGAGTATCTCATTTTAATATGAGTTTCAGATTAAGAATTCTGTTTCAAAGACTATTGTAAGACTAACAATGAAGAAGTTAAGCTGAGAGGGAGCTATTTCTATGCAGTAACATTTTAAATGAATTTTGATCTTCACACTTTTTGTATAAAATACTTAACACTTTTGGGCCTTCCTTTAGTTTGTGGTGGGGAGATTCTTTCACATCCCACTCAATCCAATTAAAATATAAGATTTTCATGCTCAAATTAGTCATCAAACAAGAAAAGAGAGAAATTTCAATGGTGGTACAATGCAAAAAAAAAAGAGAGCTTATTTTATATATATTCTGTCACTCTATCTGAAGTCTTAATTTTCTGCTAATCCCAGTGCACTGCGAGGCAGAAAGCATTTAGTACCTTACTGTGAGCTGTATGAGTGAACATCACCTTTCACAACTCCTCCCACCAGACAAATTTCAATGGTCTAATATAATCAAAAACTCCATTTATTTATGAATGAGGTATTTGGGCCTCAGAAGGGAAGGTGAGGAGAGGCAGGAGCAATGGGTGACCTCAGGGCTGCTGTATCCTGAGCAGGCAGCAGCACCAGAGCAGTTCTGCTGTGATCCAGCCCATGAGAGGGTTTGGTGAAACCTCTGGAACCTGTGAGGGCACGAGGGCTCCTCCTGGAGAGCAGCTGGATGGGACCAGGAATGTTGCCTTGGGAGAAATTAGGCCAGGGTTTTGAATATAAGAGTTTTGAATATAAAAGTTACTCCAGTTAGCAATTTCTGTCTTAGCATCACCTGCCCAAGAAATGTCAGTGCAGATGAGTCTGAGCAGAACATCCCTGTTGTCCTGCCAGCCCTGCTTTACCCCCTGGTGCTGGCAAGGCTGCACCAAGTACTGACCATGGCTGAAGAAATCAAATTTCTTCTGAGGCTGCTGCTTCACTGTGACCTTAAATCACTGGCAGACATTAAGAGCAGTGTGTCTTTAGCTGTGTGCAATGTAGAGTGGATGCTGCTCCACGAGGAAAGCTGTATGCCCCAGCCAGGAGTGAAACACAGTGAATTTTTACCACCTGCTACAAGTACATTTTCTGTACAGACAGTTCTGTGAGTTTCACTCCAAGTCAGGATTTTCAGCCTAAAACAAAGCTAAATATAACATCACCCGTGGGAAAAAACTATGTTGTTCTAAATCGCCAACATTCATTTCAGTTTTACAGAGGAAATCCAGATAATGTGAGGTCAAACAATATACATTGCACTTGTTGGTGTTTAGAATGTTTTTGTTTTTACTGCGTGAAAAGGGAACAAAAAGGGTAGGGTTCAACTACCTTGTTAGTTTGAAGTTTTTAAAATGTCAGTTTTTCATGTTCTCTTCATTAATCTACTCTGTTATCTCTTGTCTGCATTTGATTTTTTTTTTGGACAATTTTATTCCATGTTTTTATGAATGTAATCTAAGTCTTGATTTCCAAGTATGTGATAAAACTTAATGTCATGCTATAAACTCATAGCAGTTTTTATCAATTATGTTTATATTGTGTAATAGAAGAGGTGTTATATTGCAAACTAAACAAAGGATTATGATTTTTGTTTAAAATTTAAATGTGAATGGATTCTTTCAGATGTTTTCAGCTGAAATGGCTATGGCTTTCAGGAGGCTCACAGCCAAACTTGCTCTACTTTTCTGAGTTATGCTATACTACATACTCTGAACATTGATTTTAAAAAGTCTACATTCTTTTGAACTCTAGAACCTTCACTAAATCCCAGTAAATTCCTATAAACGCCAAGAGCAGTAAGTGTGGTTAGCAGTTTGTCAGTCTGGCATATTAACAGCTGCATTGTTATAGAGCTTAATTTGACTTTTCTCTGTGTACTTTTTACTTTTGTAGTCCAGTCTGCTTCGGTCTGATATGGGGCTTGCAAGTCCAGGCCAGCTGTCATCCTCTGGGAAGCCTGGAACACCCTACTACCCCTTTTCTGGCACAAATCAGCGCCGACGGCCACTCCACGACTCACCAGCTCTTGGTCAGTGACAGACACATTGAAACTTTTGCTCATGATGCTTCTCTCCAGACTTTTTTATTTTTGGGTTTTGGTTTTTGTTGGTTTTGGGTTTGTTTTTGTTTTGTTGGTTTTTTTGGTTTTATTTTTTTTTTTGACAGTTCATTTAATATACAGGAGATTGTGCTGAGCAATTGAAATGACACCAAACTGCTATATAAGAGAAAAACTGGAATTATTAACATTTTCCCTGAGACACTAGCTTGGATTCAACACTGGTCAGTCTGGCTTACAAAACAAACAAGAAACTCTAATAAAACCCCTAATTGCAAAAGCAATAATGACAGATGGATAGGGGCTGATGACCAGCTGAGTGCCCTTAACCCGTGCCATCATTAACTCCTGGAAATGCCTGACCTTGAGGTCATTACCATTATTTAGTAAGGGAAGGACACAAAGGGGAAACAATTATCCTTTTATATGCTAAAAGTAACTTTATTCAGGGCAATATATAGTTCATTGTAATTGGTTCAACATGCCTTTAAAGATCTTAGCAATTGGAGGCTAGTAGTTTATCCTAAAATCAAACTACCTTCAAAATATGCAGGAAGGAACTTGCTTAAAAATTGTTATAATCCTGTGACAGTATTAGTATTTTAATCTGGGGATAGTTGGAGGTGAATGGAATTTTTATACCTGGTCACAGACAGTGGTAATATTTTATAGCTCTAATTCTGTTGAATCAGAGAATCAAGAATGAACCAGCTGTTCTATAGTATCTGCTATAAGACTTGTGAATAATTTGGTGTGCAAATTAAAAAAAAAAATCTTTTTGGTATAAAGAGAGGCTGTACCCTTATATTGTAGTTTACCCTTATATTCTAGTTACCATATATTTTAGTGTTAGTATGATAGGTCATTATTATTTCTCTAATTATATGGTTGAGTCTTTAATGCCCCTCATTCTGTATAGCACCTCTATTCCATAGTAAAAATCTTGTTTGTTGGAACCATGTAACTCCAATCATACTTTGCTCAAAATAAAATTCTCAAAGGCAAATTGCTTTGTGAAGTAACATTAATTATAACTGCAAACTTCTTGGGCATTAAAATAGTCCAGAACATGCCTGAAAAATTTTTTCAATCTTTTTTTTATAAAAAATATTACTTTGGAACTTAATCTTAGATATCATGGAATAATTTCATTTGAAAAAGCCCTCTAAGACAATTGAGTCCAACCTTTACCCAGCACTGCCCAGTCCACCAGAAACCCATGCCCCTAGGTGCCACACCTACACATCTTTTAAATCCCTTCAGGAATGGTGTCCACCACTTCCTGGGCAGTTTGTTCCAGTGCCTGGCAGCCTTTTCAGTGAAGAAATTTTACCTGACATCAAACCTAAATCTCCCTTGGTACAGCTTTAAGGGCATTTTCTCTTCTCCTAATGTACGTGTGTATACATGTGTTTTAAAATACCATATTTGTATAACTTTTTTACCTTGCTGTTGAGCCAACTGCCATTTAACTTGGGGTTGGCTGTCTTTATGGAGATTGTTCTAAGTGTTCCTGTTGCTCAGAATACCAGAACAAACACAGCAGGTCCTCACACCTGTTTCAGAAAAAGAACACTCTTACAAAAGTTCAGTGGAATTGTTTACAGCTTGAAAGGGTGGTTGAACTTCAGTAGAAAAGAATTGTTTTAAGATGATGATGATGGTGTTTTAGCCCACACTGGATGGGTTTTAGTGAGAAGCTACTCACAGTAGTAACCTGCTCTGGGTTTGAGTAGCAGGGGGTGTTGGAGCTGGGCACAGGGTGCTCGAGACATGTGCAGGAAGGTCACTGTGTGCAGCAGGGAGATGCTCCTGAATGGGATTCTTGTCTCCTGGGCAAACTGTAGAGAGTTTGGGCAGCTCCTGATATCATTAAATGAACCAATGGAAGTGAAGTGTGGAGTTTTCAGGGTATATTTAGCTTTTCCTTTGAAAGAGAAGCTCAGGGGGTATAAACGTGTTCAAACTGGTGATGCTCCTCTTTCTGTCATGGTTGAATCCAGGGCTTGTAACCTGGGATATGGCAGGTGGTGGTTACAAATTCATGGAAATGTTTTGCCAGGAATCTCAGGAGGAGGAAGTACACTTTTAGCTCAAGTCATTTCCAATGGCTTGAGAAAGTAGGTCTGAGTTTTAATTTTTTTTTTTTAATGGACTTGTTAAGTGCTACAAATCTGCTGCCTGAGAACTTCTAACAAAGTCAAATTATGCCCATTTTATCCCCAAAAAGGAGTTGTCTGACCAGGATTATAACAAGCTCTTGTTAAATTTCATATTAAATTGCATTGAAACCAACCAGTGTTCTCTTCCAGGTGACATTCTGAATCCAGTATAAATATCTCTTCCAAAAGTCCTTTTCTTTTCTTAGTGTGCCCTATGGGAAATGATGAGATTAAAGATATCCAGCAGATATTTCACTTTATCTCACCTTTATCTTGTCATATCATCATAAATGTTCTAAATGAAAACAGAAAAATAGGAATTTTGTGTTTTAATTAAAGACTTTACTGGTAACCTTGCCCAGATAGTCATCTTCAAAATATCGGTTAATTTGTAATTTGCATGCAGAATTTTCAGATTAATTGTATTAGCATCTGATTAAACTGGTTCAGATTCCTGGTTTAGGTAGTGAAACTGCTGGGTACTTTTGTTATAATACAACACCTACTGGAGGAAAGAAGCAGGTATCACACCTCCAACTTCACTGTTACATGCAAAATTGAGATGTACTGACTTTATTACTCAAGGAAAGTAATTAGGTCATTAATTTGGCAGTTTATTTACAACCTTGGTAGAGCCAAAAACTCTTAAAATTTACATCATGTTAGTATTCTTAGCATATAAATCATACCTTAACATGTTGTCCTAGGGTGACATGTCAAATTCCTTTTGGAGAGTTCTGTCTTTACTCTGATGTGCAGAAAAGAAAGCATCTCTCTTGCTAATAAGTCCCATTTTCCTCCTTGCATATCTAAACCTTACTTTGGTTCTTAGCAAGTGTATAAGGTCATAAGTATATCCTTCAGAGTCACTGTTCTCAGGAATAACTGTTTTCCTTAGGAAAAGAATTGAAAGCAACTATTTAGCAAATAGTTTATTTTAGAGGAGAACCATCAGTATTTTACATTTTTATATTGATGTGAAAAACAGATCTCTTTGCCAGGGAATAAAAAAATGCATGAAATTGGAAAATGAGAAATTCATCATGGAAGGAAAAAAAACCTGAGCAGTGTAGCTATTTATTCTTTTTCACCTATAATGTAGATACTTGTTTAAATGATGTTTTTCTGTGTACAGATCCTCTACAGACAAAGAAAGTAAGAAAGGTGCCCCCTGGTTTGCCTTCTTCTGTAAGTACTAAATTTTTTACTTGTAGTGATATAGATTGGGTTCAGATTGCATTCTCTTTACCTGCCATACATACAAATGACTCAACTTTAGCACTAGGAGGGCTGTCTGCTGGACATGAACAGCCAGGCTAGGTAATTGGGAGTGGTTCTGCAGGACTAAATACACATCTGATGTGGAATTTTTAGATTTCATAGCAGTGATTTGTAGCTCGCTCATATGCTCCTACCCACTTGTCCCTGTCATTTGAATTCCTCTCTTGGGAAGAGAGCTGGGCCAGGAGCTGTCAAAGAAGATCTCCTGTACAGGTCTTTTGATGTTTAATTAGTCATTATGTTGCTGAACAGGAGGACAGACAGAGATTAATAGCTGAGAATCTTAGAAATTTACATTTGTAATAATCCCAGTGGAGCTGAAGACATTAAGATTCGGAGGACATGTACAGCTCAGCTTGCCTCAGTAGGACTGAGGTTATTAATATGCATAAATCACCGAGTCAGATGTTCATTGTGAAGCCCTGGTGGATTTTAAAGCCTTCATTAAGCCTTTCCTAACTTCAGCCTAGCATCAGGAAAGCTTTCAAGCAACTAGTTTGTTGATCCCTCTTTGCTTGAAAATTTATCCTTCGAGAATAAAGGGCTTTGATAAAAAAGGTTGGAAGGGTTTTGGTGGAAAAAATCATTAATGGCTGTGATAATCTAATGCTATAGGGGTGTTTTGTGGTATTAAATATGCTTTATTCTTAAAAGGAAGAAAATTGTTTATAAATGAATCTGCATTTAAAAATCCACGTGAAGTGAAAAATCCCCAGTGAAGTGAAGGACAGAATTATTTTTTCCCCTGCTCAGAACAAACAGGAGGGGAGGGGGAAGCTCCGCTGCCTTGCGGGATACATCTCTTTGTTGTGTAAATGGATGTTGGGCTTTTATTTGGCAGTACTTAACACATGGTCGCAGGTGCACTTGGATGAGTCATAACTCAAAGCCGGATAGGCTGAATAGAACACACTGCACAGGCAACAGTAATACAGCGGGAGCAAAATGGGGCTGAGCTTTTCATTTCGTACCGAGGCTGAACCACGGATGGTGTCTTCTAGTCCTCGCATCTCCCCTCTTCTCTCCTCCCTCTCTTTCCCTTCGTCGTCCCCCTGCTCACGATGATACAGACAGAGCCCGGGATCTGAAATCCTATTTTAACAGTACTTCCAGATGGAGCTGAGATAGTGTGGATAGCCTGGGGCAGCTGTGCTCTGAACCTGCAGCCTACCTGGAAGCCAGGATTGCAGCTGCAGGCACTCTTAAAAGCTTTTGCTTGCATAAGCACTTGGGCCCCACTAGAGGCTGAATAGCTGCTTGATAAACAAAATGAACACAATGCCTCAAATCATTATTCCCGAGGCCAGGAATATTCTTCTTTCCCCCCTCCTTTTTTTTTTTTTTTTCTTTTTTTCTTTTTTCCCCTTCAGCAGCAGCTAAAAATAGTTTGGCAATTTACATTTTAACAGTTGCGTGTTATGTAGGGTGGCTTTACAGTCTAGCAGATGATTTCTGCTAGTTTAACAAAAATATATTTAAAATGTCAGAGAAGCTAAAACACATAGCAGTGCAATTTTCACGAAATTTATTACAGTAATTTGAGGCAGTAATAGAGCTTACACTACACGTTTAATATTTAGTAGCATCAGCCAGGTAAAGAGATCATTTTGGAGAATGAAAGATTCCTCTCATTTCTCTTCCCAGGGTTTAATTTTAACAAGCAGTATTTTTCAAATGGTTTTCATTTAATTCTTCTTCTGTAAGAGTGGAGACAATAAAATGCTGCTAGATTTTATTTGTATTAACATTGTAGCAATCTGTGCAATTAAGTGCAGTTGCTGTGAATAATCAATGGTTGTGATGCTGCAGGTTTGAAGCACTGCTTCTCTGTATTTCAATGCTGAATGGAGCCTTGAAGTAAAATGACAAGTTACAAAAAAAAAAAATCTAAAAAATTAAATTACATACTGCGCATGTGGAAGATGACACAAAATTAAATTTCACTGAGCATCATGAGAAATTTAAATCGAGTAGATCATTGTGTAGGTGTAGTCTTTATTTTAAATATACCTTCGTAAGAAGTCAGATTGTATTGTGGGAAAAAGTTGCTTTAGTGCAGAGAAGTTTAATTATAATATGAAAACTCAGAGGAAAGATGATCCTTAATTTTGTTACACAAATCTGTATTTTTTTAATTTTTCAGTTTCTAAAATACTGGTTTCTGCAATGTTTTTGTTAGTATAAGGCTGCCATGTCAACGGATACTCAGCAGTAATTTAATTTCCTAGATAACTGTAATTTAATAACAGTCTTTTAAGTAATAATGATTCAAAAAAACCCAAACAACCCTTCCTCTAGTTTGTTTCTTTTTTCTTTTGTTTTGTATGGTACTTTCTGAAATTCTTTGTTTTGAGGTTTATCGTTTTTAATGTGTTCATATCAGGGGCCAAAGTAAAAACAGTTACAGAGAAAAGTGCTGGTGAATTGTTTGGCTTCTTTCTGGAATGCAACTCGATCTGAATTTGTCCTCTTATTGTAAAAATTAAATGTTCCAGGCAAATGCATTTTTAAGTTTTTTGTGTTGCAATTTCTTAAGTGATGACTCACTGCCCAAAACGTTTTCAATGTTGAAATGCAAGCATTTATGTTAAATTACAACTACTAAATTTAAAGCACTCTGAAGAGGATAGAAATTAAAAAACATATTTTTTCCAGGCCAGGTTTGAATGAGCAGCAAGATTGCCATGCTGTTTATATTATAGGAGGGGAAATACTGTTCAGCGAGTTACATTCTCTTCAGAGATTGACAACTGTTGTATTTCTGAGGATTTTTCTGATTGTAGGAGTTAACTGAGCCAGACACTAATAACATCATGTGACTTGGAGCCAGTGCAGCTCCTCGGGCAGGAAGAGCAGGGGGTCAGGGTTTCCAGAGCTGCTTGGGCTGCAGAGGGAGACACAGACAACAGAGCATCATCCAAAAATGGATGGGCTGTGAGCAGAAACCTCCCATTTACATCTGGAGTCAGGAAAGGTTTCAAACTGACATTTGTTACTAGTGCCATAATCAGTGGCTCTCATGAGGTCATAATTCTAAGGAAAATAGTGTGAATATCTATCATCATTCTTTTGCTATTTAATTAGTGTCATATCAGAGAAATAACTGGAATACATTGTATCTGTTGATTTTTGTTACAGCAAATGAGCTGTGACATACAGACATAAATGTCTGCTTGTTTTCTGTGTAGTTTCTAATAAGTATTTTGAGTATTTTAGGCTTAGTACCTGAGATGATGAGTTAATATTAAACTTTGGATTGCACTTATTTAATAAGAGATTGTCAAATTAGTATTGTCTGATACCAGGGATTTCTTTCTAAATTCAAACTCATATTTTTCAGTACATGGAAGACAATTTGTAGTTTCATTATAGGGGTTCCTCATATATCACCCTCTGTAGTACGTGTTTAGTCCATGGGTGCTAATTTCTTGCAAGAATAGTTTATGGTGCAAAGACACAGCAAACTTGGTTTGCATGCATAGAACTACCTCCCATTTAAGGCACTTTTCTTTCTGCTTTCCTGCCAGTCTTTTAAGACTGAGCTTCTAGAGATGTTTCAAAACATGTCACATAAAGATGCTAATGGTACAAGAAGAAATATAATAGATGTTACCCCCTTCTGTGTTCTCTCCTTCCTCCACCCCTCCTAAAGGGTAAAAGGGGATTATTTGAACTGGTAGAACAGGAAGTATCTTCTGAATGGTTATTTGAAAATGAGTTTTTGAGAGATCAAAGTTTACACTGTATTAGAAATAACATAATGTTCACCACACTAAGTAGACTCTCTCTGTATTAGCAATTTCCACATGTATTGAGGTAGCCTGGTGTAAGGCAACACCACTAGAACACTTTAGGAAGTGTGTGGCTCTGAATCAAAACTTTGGAGCATCCTGGGTGGATACTTGGTGGGATGTTGTGTTTAACTGACTTTCTAGGGAGACTTTTTTGGTAAGATTTTTTTTTCCCACCGTCCACAAATGGTGCCCAAATGTGAAAAGCAGGGTTTAGTTTGTTCAGATCTGTTGTGAATCGCCTTGCACAGTCAGGTGATGCATTCAGCTGTCACTTGTCTTTAATAGCAAGGGCTCTCAAAGACAGCAGAAACTCTCCTGACCCTGCTGCTCTGCTGTGTTTTAGAAAGCAATTCTAAATAACAAAACTGAGTAAATAAATCTTTATGAGTAAGGCAACACAAACTTATCATTCCTTCCTCATTACACAGTCTTCCATCTTCTTCTGCTTTATGCTTGTTCTTTGTCACTTGATTTATGGGATAAAGTTTTTAGGGACTTACTAAATACTGCTGTTGAAACACTGTTCATCTATGAACCTGAACAAAATGCAAATGTATAAAACATCCAAGCCCTAAATTATGTTACAAACCAAGTAAAAGTATTTGAGATTTTATATTTATTAAGAAAAAGGTCTGTTTTTGTGGTTAGATTATGTAGGTGTTTTTTTTTTAACATGGCCTTTATTTGAAATCTATCTGAAAACCACAGTAACCTCAGATTATAGCATCCCACCTGCTCTTTGCTGCATGAGAACATTTAGCTGTCATTAAACAACCAGGCAGCCCATTGCAAAGTCCTGCTGTGAGAGTTCAGCTCGAGTTCTCACTGAATTAGGGTGAAGGTACTTGACCAACCCTCTCTTAAAAGCTTTTTTTAAAAATTGCAATCAGATCGTTTTTCCAAACTGACTGTCCTGTTGTCTGACTGTGGTGAACTAATGTCAGGTTGCTTAATTGAGAGATCTCTGAAAATCCTGCATGTACATACATCCATGATGGATATAAAATGATGTCAAATAATTGCTCCGTGTTTGGATTTACTGGAGATACTTTATTTTTGAAGTTTTTGTAACATATCAAATCAAGTGTATTAGATGCTCTTAAATTAGAGTGTAGATTTGCATAACATAACCATAAATTTTGTGTATAATTAGAAACAAAATGTTATTAAAAAATACTGAAT
This sequence comes from Trochalopteron elliotii, assembly GCA_024734555.1. NCBI lineage: Eukaryota > Metazoa > Chordata > Aves > Passeriformes > Leiothrichidae > Trochalopteron > Trochalopteron elliotii. Next base: position 993,251 of record JANPWX010000396.1, read on the forward strand.
TGCAGATCATGTTATTTAGGGAGAAGTTACATGGAATTTCTGCAACTCTGCTTTTCCTCAAAGATGAATGTGTCCATTACCACGAATTGATGTGGTATTTTATAACAATGGATAAGGATACTCTTCTGAAGACTATTTCTTACTATCTTTTGCTTGATAACACTCGTGGTTTTGGTGGGAAGGTTTTTATAATATTTAGAAAGCAGTTGAAGAATGTTGTGTTGCTGGACCTCCACGGGCTGTTGAAGTGAGTGGTTTCCCTTGGCTTGCTTGCTCAGCCCCAAAGTGGGGCAGGTTGCTTTGCCTGTGACCTGGCCATTTGTCAGAAACGGACAATACAAAACCAAAACAAATGCAAAAACCAAACCAAATGCTTTTTCAAAAGAATGGCACTGAAATTAAAGCATTGCATAATCTTTTAAGTAAAATTTCAGATGTGTCTTTACACGACGAAGAAAACAAATTGAATCAAATCACTTCCTATTTTAGTGCCTTGTGACATCAGGTTTTATAAAGCAAGCAAGTCGTTCAGTCTTGCAGACGTAGTTGTGGGATTTCATTCCATTTGCGTTGCTAGCTGGGATTAGTTGTGAGTTGTTCCTTTCTGTAAGGTACATTCCTGACTCTGGATGACAGCAGGATGGCCCGTTTGCCTTGTGGCAGCTCTCTCGGCTCCATTCGCAAAGCAGTTTTGCCGAGCAGCGAGCCGGAGCACAGAAGAAGAAGGGGAAGGGATGCAAGGCGCTCCGTGCCGAGGCACAGTTATCCCTCAGCGTTGTGACTCGCCGTGTTCCAAAGCTTCCCTGACATCCCGTGCCCGGACCTCGGCGGGGCCGGGCCGGGCCGGGTCGTGCCTCTGGAGCCCCCTGCAGGCGGCGGGGGGAGCCCGGGCCGGGCCGGCAGAGGGACCCCGCAGACCCCCGGCCCCGCCCGGGCCGCTCCGGGGATGGGAGACAGCCCCGTGCGCTTCGGCTTCGCTCACAGCCTGATCTATCTCAGGGCTTAAAACTCTTCTAAGGTCTGTAGAGCTTTCTAGATTGGGCAGGTTTTTAGCACATTTTGTGCTGATTATCTGGCTACTGATAGGATCGTTTATTGCCTCAGGATAATAAACATGTTTGTTTACTTTTTCATGTAGATATGGGGAGTTTAAACCTTCCTATAGAAGCTGTCAAACTGTGAGTGCTTTATGTTTCCAGCAAAATAATTGAACTTTCTGAACTGGAGCAATATTCTATCGAAGTTATATTTGAATGATTTTGAAACAAATTTTAAAACTTCCTCCAAGAAATTATTTTGTGATTGATTCTGAAGCATGGGATATGCAGCACTTTTCCCCTCGTTCTTCCCATTCCAGGAAAATATTTGTTTAATAACTTAAATGTCTCGTAAAATTGGATAAATTCAACTTGAACGTTGAATAAATTCATTATTATTTAGAGAACTACTGAAACAGAAAAGTCCTAGCTGCAGTTTCCTGTTAAAAAAAAGAAAATCACCTTTTTTTTTTACCTGTATCTGCCAGAGCTAACTGGAGTTTTTTGCAGAAAAAAAAAGAGCCCAAATTAACAACAAAATCCCCAACAACCATCCCTCAACCTTGTAATACAGCAAGGTAGTGGGTAGCAATTAATATACATTTAATTACTATTTACTGTCTATTTGCTATCAGTTGAAACTCTCTTTTTCCCTGGTTATAGTAACATGAATGTTAAATGCACAGTTAAAGACAAACCCTTTGAAAAGGAAAACCACCAAACTATTTTAGCTCTTGTGTAGATCAGTAAATTAATTTGCATAAAACATCATCCTTTGGATATTGGCAGGAGGGATTGCCTATAAAATTTAGTCTACTGGGTTATTTTAAATTGCCTTCCATACAGCTCATCTGCTCCATCTCTGCTGAGCAGCATGCTTAGTGGTTGGTTAACACAGAAGGCTATCCTTCCAGGATTTTAAAATAAATTAACATTTACTTAGCTGATGAATTACATGGAGGACAGTATAATAAGCATTGTGTTTTCCCCTGAAAACAGCCAGCTTGAAATCTTGTTTGTTCTGACAGTTGCATTATGCCACATATTCAATGCATGGCTTAGCAATGGTCCTGACTCTGCCTTTGCTATAGTTAATCATCATAAACGTTTGGCTTTAGAATAAGTTATATTGGGAATACTAAGATGTATAGATTTTTATTTTTTTTTTCTGAATTTTCGCTGGACAAAGCAGCTCAACATTACTATGTATATTTTAGATAGCAACAGGTTGTTCTGTATCAGTTCGAGTCTGTTTCTCCTGTTCAGGTTCCAGTTTTCTTAGAACTGATAAGAACTTTATCACTTGTGAAACTTCTGTTCCTCTCGTGAACGTGGTTGAAATTGATAAGAAGTTCCAGCCTTGGACAGTGTGGGGTGGAAAGGAGAGAGTTCTAGGACAGTTGCCTTTGCCTTATTTCCAAAGCTAGAAGGTTAGCCTGGCCCCTAAGAAATTAAAGGAACTTGGTAAGAACAAAAGCTCTGGTTTCCCCATCGAAAGCAGGCTTGGGCTTTCACCATGTTACTGGGTTTTTTTCAACAAGACTGAAGCTAAGTCTCCACAAGGAGGTACTTGATACTTGGGTTTACACATCACAGTTGTTTTTGTTGGTGAAAGAGGAGCTTTAATTTCTAGTAGCACATAATTTTAAAAGATTTGGTGCTTTTTGTCTCACAACAGTCACATCTAAAATAACAAAGCTGATAAAAGGCATTAACCTTTCTAAAGTGTTTTGATATTTCAGTTTTGTGTAATATGTTTGACTAGAGGATGGCTCATCTGTTGAGACAGTTACATAACTATCTTTCATATGGTATAACATTCACTAATCTGTAGAAATTATGTTTATTTTTTATAAATTCAAGTGATGAATCACATATGCTCTATTGTGTATTTGCTTTGTGGCTCTGACAAATGGAACAAAAATGTATTTCACATAAAAGTTTGTTTTCAGGGAGAACATGTGGTTCATTCACAAAATCTCCTAGTGTTAAAATTGTCTTTGAAAATATTCTCTTACAGGTAGCTTCGTTTATTTTTAGGTCAGTATTTCACTCTGCATCAGCTTTCATAATCTCTTTACATACTTTAGGAACAGGCAGTTTATTGTTTTTGACACACACTACAGGGTCATGAGTGGAAACAATTCGGGCTACAAAGTGCATGTCAGTTCAGTGCTCCTCTGCTGACGGCATGTCTGTCTGAAATCAAGTTTAAAAAATTGGCCCTGTCTCCAGCTGACTTGTTTTGTCAGGCTGAGTCATAAGATTAACCCTTGACTTGTCACCAAGGAAAAATGGAGTAAACAACTGTACCCTGTACAGTATCGCTGATCCAGCTATGATTCATTTCACTGTAACATGATTCTCTTAAGAAAACAAATTTCAGAGCAGCTGTTGCTTGGCTTAGATGAGGATTAGAAAAATTGCAACCACAAAACAAAAACTTGCTTTGGACTTCAGGAGCTTTTGGAATAGCTACCTGGTAGCAGTTCCTGCAAATACAGAGTTATTGCTAATAACATAGCATGTTTTTCTGTAGTCTTTCAAATTCTTCCATTTTAGGTTCGTATTTTATCCTGGTGAAAGTAAACTTATGTGGTTTTGATGTGCTGATGGAATTATGGCCTGATCCTGTATGGTGAATCAATGTACCAAACGTGAGAAACAATGTTTTCATACAGTAAATGTAGAGCAGATACAGTGACATGTTTCAAGCAGTGGGCACTCAAGATTTTATTCCCAATGTCGTAACTGAGTGTAGGACAAATAATTTCCTTTTCGGTAAAACGCAATTGTCATCCTTTTGATTTGTGGGGAAGTAAGTCAGGAGCAAATTCATTTAGTGACTCATTATGGAGGGACCAGTTTGTCTCCAAACAGACGTTTGCAATGGCGTTCCTCAGTTTTATTGATCATATTGTTGCTTTTGTCTTACCCATGTGCTGGTGAACAAGGTTAATGATTTACTCCTACTGATAAATGGTAATAGTGTTAGTAAACATTACTAGTTGATATTAGCTATGTATTTTTTGCTACATTGCTCTGTACAAGTATAGGGCAGCTGTACACAGAGCAGCCTCCCACCAATGCTACACAGTCAAGTTAGGTTTTTCTGCTTGATGTTTTTAACATTTTTCCAACTCCTTGTATAGGTGGGTAATGGTTGTTATTTGAAGGGGGCTTGGACATGCTCTTCATCTGTAATACAACTATTTTGAAAACTGGGCATGTGTGCATGGAGGTGCAGTAGCAATTACAACTACGTTGGTGATAGTCTTTACTTCAAAGCACTGACTGCAGTTACCCTGGAAGTGCTTCTAATGTTTCAAAAGTTTGCATGCAAAAATTATTTTTTAAAGGGTTCTCTTATTACTTCGAGCCTGTAATCTGAAAGTGCTTTTTCCAACTTTTCTGAGTTGTACATTATTCTGAAGTAGTGTTTTTAATCTAGTGCACTACAAGAAGTAGCACATGCAAGGATCTGAAGATCTTTTAGCATGTCTCATCTGTAGAGTCCTGAACATTAGTGAGAAGCTTTAAGGAATGGCATTGTTAGCTGCAAATCAAAGGTTCTTACGGACTCTCTGGGGACTGAAATGGGTCTTTGTGGTCCCTAGGGAAGAAGGAAGCCGCCAGTCACTCTGCAGGCCTGGCAATTTAATAGTCTGCAGTATAGTGATGTTCTTTTTTGCAGCTGCTGCTGCTACGCCTTTTGTATTGGAGACGAGTTTGGTTCAGATATCATTAGCTTTGCTGCATAGTTAAACAGTTCTGGATGCGTAGTTTGACTTGCAGTAAAAATGCAAGTGTTCTTCAGCAGATGGAAACTTCAGGATGTATTTGCCAACATACTCTGAGCATGATAGTCTAATTGACTGGAAGAGTTCACTGAAAAAGCATTTGAAGCTTGAGATGGGAATATTTTTTGTCAGTGTGTATATATTCTGTATATTTTTAGACACTACAGTAGTTACGTCCTGAGATAATGGACATTGCACAGAGATTTTTATCTGATTGTAGTATTCAGCTGCAGTCAGTTTATCACCCTTGTGGATCTTTTCAGTTCAGAGGGTTTCACTGACACACGCGGTGCTTGGCAGAATGAACCAGACTTCTGCAACTTGCTTTCTCTCCCTGTAAATGGCTGAATTGAACTTTACCCATTTTTTTCTTTATCCTGAAATATTTTCCTGCTTTTGTCAGGAGGAAGGCAGGGAGAATTCACAGCATTGGCAGTAGACACAACTAGAGGTGGAGAAATGTGGTTGTGTGTTAACCTTTTTTTCCCTGGATTGAAGTTGAGCAGAAGCTCAGTTAATAACCAGCTGTGTTCGCTTGTAGAAAATAAAAAAATGTACGCCTGATTAAGAGTTAATGTTAGTTAATACCACTGCTCCGTGAAGAAAGCAAAAAGGCCTAGCAGGCATTGATAGTGTGCAAATATTGAGGGATCTCTGTGCTGGAAGTTGCAGTCTGTTTGCTGTGTTGAATAATTCACGTTTTTGTGATGTGACAAAGTTGCTGAGGTCCTCTCCCCTTCTCTGCCCTGTCTTGTATGGGCACGTATGTGTGCTTTGTTCATATGAAATACAATATAAAGGGACCCTAGACTTGTGTTTCCAAGAAAATCTTTCCTTACAGTTTGTATGCCCCATCTTAAAGATGGATTTTGGACGATTCCATAAAGTGAAAATATTTACATGATTTTTATTATTATTTTTTTTTAAACCCAAGCACCTTTGTGTAAGTGTTATCTGTGTCAGGGTCACTCCCTGCCCAAGCTGTCCTGCTCAGAGGACCCCGGGAGCGCTGGGTGCTCGGGCTCTCTCTCCCCTGGGACTCGCTCCCAGCAGCTCCCCGCGCCTTTGGGAAGCGTTTGCCAAAGTTGGAAGCAACTTTAGACAGAGCCAGATGGCCGTGTGGCTGGAGCTTGCATCGAGCAGCGTCTGCACGGCCACAAGTGCTCTAATTTAATTAAAACAAAAAGCAGACGATTATCTCAGGGCTCAGGACGTGCCCATGTGCGGGTTCCCTGCGGCTCCCTGCGCGTAGAGCTGCGTGTGCCGAGCCCTCGGCGCCCGCGGGCCCTTGCGCGCCTCCTCCCGGGGCCGGGGCCGGGGCGCGGAGCGGGGAC